>JAAGNO010028403.1:32067-56885 GCA_033439905.1 Ceryle rudis | reverse complement strand
TCATCTTTCCAGTCCTATACATTACAGTAATTTGTAAATTAAATTATTGAATTGAAGTTATTGAAATTATTGAAAAAAGAAAATAATTATTTCATTATTTATTATCAAATGTTTACAAGTTGCAAACTCCCACCATACTTAAGGGAACATAAACACATCATCTGTGCTCAGGAATTAAAAACAGAGCACAAAGATATCCATGGTGGTAAATGCTACTAAAAATAATTCAGTGTTCAGTACATTATAAAGCAGGAGATAAACTCCTCTTGTTCTGAAATGGCAGTGGACTCTGAAGACTGGTGTTATGCAGTGTTTCCACATTCACGGAAAGCTCACGGACCCACAGGAGTGTGGTTTTGCTGAGACCCCTCTGGACAGTCCCTTAGACCCTCAGGTCCTGCAGCCTGAGCACCAGTAGTGAGTTTTCCCAGCACGTCACTTCCATACTTTGGTCTCTGCCATGGCTGTCCATTAAATCTTAGTAATATCTATAAAATTGCATTGCCATCCTTCAAAGCGATGTGCCAATTTAGTCCTGCTTACCTCACAGACCTCCTAAGTATTTGCTTAGTCATTCCCTGAGGTCCTACCCCGCTGGTCTCCTGTCAATTCCTACATTTAAAGTGAGAGCCTTTGGCTCTCACCCTTTCAGCATCTCTGCTCCTCCGACATGGAAGTTGTTGCTGGTGAAGGTTCACGAATCAGGCGGCTTTTTCCTGCCTGTTTTACAAACACCCGTTAACTCTTATCTGTTCTCTTCGGTTTCTGCTCAGCGTGCTTTAATAAAAATGCTGCAGGCTGTCAGCCCTTACTTTGAACAGCGATTGTTAGGATTTATTTTTAAATATGAACAGCCGGGAGGAGTCTGGAGGTGCTAAGCACTCGGAGAGCCTGATGAATAATGCGTGTCATTCCCAGCTAAACCCAAAAGCAGCCACTTCTGGGCTGCTTGTAAGAGGCACAGGAATGGGCGAGCCTGCAAGTCTGCACAAGGCTCCCTGGGACCTGGTGGTGCACCTGGATGGCCCCCCAGGCAGCTGTCCCATATCACCCAACAGCCCCTGCCATTTCTTACCAGCCTCCTGGGTTTTGAGATGGGCCCAAGCTGTCACTGAGCACCAGTGGGACACTGGCAGGGTTCGTGTCATGGCTCTTGTCTCACGGAGCCAATTAGGCAATCTGGAGAGCATCGTTATCAGGAAGGCCCATGATGCTATGGGTCAAAAGGGAGACATATTTAAAAAGCTGTTATTTCCCAGTCCGCAACATTTGGAAAAATACTTTAAAATAGCAGGTGGAGCTTACATCCAAAGGGCTTTAAGCAGTCCTGCTCTCTTCTGCACCAAACCAAGTATCAGCCCTCTGCTACCCAGTTACCATACCTGAGCAGCAAACGGAAACAAAAAAGCCACCTCTGAGGTGGCAATTCCTTAATATCTTGTGGCTGTTTCACAAGCAAGCATCGCAGGTCTGTATTTTCTAAAGACCATTTTTTCCTTTTGTGACCAAGATCAGCTTTTAAGAAGTTGCGAAGTTTCCTTGAAAATGCTCTCCTCCCTCTCCAAGTCTCTTTGTCTTCCCTCACTCTAGGTAGGAGTAGTTTGCCTCTCTCCCCAGGGTCCTCCTCATCCCCAGTGTTTCCCACCAGGCCGTGACTGAAGGACTGACTTCAGAGAAGTCCCATACACAGCCTCAATATGGTAAGTGGGTTTATCTGAGATCGCTGTCTGCACCTCCTGCCTATGGACAAGATCCAGCTCTCATTTAATGTTTTGAGTGCAAGAAGTCAACATGCAGGTAGAAAGAGGTACACGGAGTTCATGGTCATAGAAATGGCACCAAAGACCATGACATTCTCCATGGCAGCATTTGCTCACTGCTCCAGCGCCTGACCACCCACTGGAGGAGCAGGCAAAGCTCATGGGGAAATGTCCACCATGCAGAGGACACATCATGACTTCCAAGAAATGTAGCACAAAGTGATTTCTGCATGAAAAGTAAAATGTTGACACCACAGCAACTCTGGGCATCACTTGGAGCTAAGAGGAGGGGGACAGCACACACTGTCCACACACATGGCTTTGAGCTCTAATTATGCACAATAAGGGACTTGGTCTCCATTCTCACAACCTTGTTTTTATCACATACACCAGCCTTAGTTGTGCCAACATACAGATTTTTGGGTGTATTTTCAGCCTTTTTTATATTATTTTTTATTTTTCTCTGAGCTTGTTATTAACAAGGAGCCACAAACTTCTATGTCAGGAGAATGGAGAGATGTCATACTGCATAATGGCTCTTGGAAGCACCAGGCTGAGCCAAAAAAGGTTGAGGGCTCCTTAAGTCACCCTGGATATGATATAATTAATGTTATGGAGCCACGGCTTTAGACTGATTCTCCTGAACTGGAGAAACCATCCTGCAGGCTGGTCTGGGACCTATCCCATGGGTGATCCATCTCAAAACCACTAGAGAGATTTTGGCACAGCAAGGAAAATATCAGAAGTTTCTACCTTCTTGGACTTCTCTTCCTACAGATTTTCAATCAGACTAGGAGTACTCCAGCCTTTTAATTTATTCAAATTAGATTCCAAGTCAGTGCCTTCCTTTTTTTAAGATGCCTACTACATTTTTGGTGTTGTAAATTTTAACACCACAACAATAATAAAAGCTGAGTAAATAGTTTGCAGTGAATAACTTGAAGAATTTCACCTCTTCTCTCATTCATAGTTTGGCTGGAAGCAGCTAATAATGTTCTTGAATCTGTTGATCAATTAGAGTTATTCCACCAGTTACTTTAGTGACTTAATTTCAAGTCTACAGATTGTGCATGAACTGTTTATTACAACTATAGGGAAAATGTTACTATTCAGCTGCCATAGATATTTTAAATTGAATTCAGAGATCAGAAGATCTACATAAATATAGAATACTGAAAAGCCAACATATACGTCCACATACAAAGGTGGTATCACATTTTTTTTGGCTTCCCCTGACTCCAGTTCAGCCTCAAAAAGAGCAGGTAAAACATGACCAAAGTTAAAACCAGCATAATCAGAACAATATTTGTCCAGTGATGAAAAAATGAAGTATACTTTCATGATTTTGACTCTAATTATTGTTAATAAAATATAAATACTCCAAGTTTCCAATATTGAAAAGACAATAGCAATTGTGCAAGTACAGTGCTGGTGTTTCCCTTTTTTCCCATGGCAAAATCCCTGGATTGTGGTGTCTGTTGGGTCAGGATCCACCATCAAGCAAACACTGTGATTTCTGCTGTGCTGGCATTGCCTGGCCATAGTGACAAAAGTTGTGGGTGGAGCTGGAACCTCTGTTCAAACCTTTCACATGCACTATTTTTCCACTAACATATCACCGTAGTTTCTTATTAATAAAGAAATGTTTATGAATAAACAAATGCTGAAATAGATGGGTATTGTTTACTAAACTTCTGATTCAAGATGAAAAATGCCCCTGATTTATGCTGACATAAAGTGGGAAGTGTTTTAGAAAACCTGTCTTTTTATGTGGAGATTAAATAGGCACTGGGAAACCCCTTTTTTTATATACAAGGCTTAGTCACATGGTTAACATCTGGAACATATTCATTTCTTCTATAAACTACATATGACTCCCTTTCTACTGCATTCCTCAAGCAGCAAGCAACATAGATCTATTAATATTAACATGCCTTTGATTTACTTCTCCCCATTTTACAGTCTACTGCCATATGCCAACAGTATGTCACTGGGCATGATGTAACCAAGTCTGCCCCAGGAAATTCAGAGAGACTATTTTACTAGAAACCAGGCCTAAAAAGACCACAATTTAATTTTATATCATTTGTTAAGCTGAAAAATATGAAAAGAACCTTGGCTCTGCACTACCTTCCTACTCCTGCAGTGGTAGAAAGAGCAAAGAACTCGCTCAAGACTGCAGCTGAGATTTCCCAAAGGAAAAAGAAACTCCAAGACGTAGCAAAGAGAATGCAGATAGCCTTACGACTACCAGGTCCTCCTCCTGGACAGGGGTAGAAAGTAGGACTGCATGCAGGTGGAAGAAGCCTTGCTCAGAATACCTCACCCTGACCACCCCAGAAGTGTGAGCAGGGACAACATCTGGCCACTGTTTTGCAGCCACCCCTGCTGATTAGGTGTTGGCAACACCCCTGGCATGGTTTTGCACCCTGCTGACCAGTGCTTTCCTAGAAGAAATGATTCAGGGCAAAAGCATGGGAGGATCACCGAGTTCTGCCCTGTTTTGTTCAGAGGGGTGGAGACAAAGGCAGACACAGCTCTTGCCAGCAAAGCCAGGGAGGGGTTCCACCTCCTGTGCTGGTAGGGCAGTATCCTCTGGATACTGCAGAGCTTCACCTGGTAGTCTCTTTACCTTGTGTTTGCTCCAGAAAAGGAAAACACAACTCTGTCTTCTGTAAAACATCATCTTATCACAGCTGTAGTTCTGGCCTTCATTTTCAGGTTGGTCCTCTCCACCATGACCTGTTGTCCAGTACTTAATAATTGCTCTATATCTTTATCTATAGCCCAGTAAATGGACTCAAGAGTTTGAAATCATGTGCCTGTTATGGCCATGTATGCAGAATACGGAGAACGCCATGAATGCCTCATTACTATTTATTAAGGAAACTGAAAATTTCCAAGATTTTAATGGTGTTTTAGAACTTCAGAACTTTAGGGCGATACAAGTTTTGCAAACTGTGTAAGACACTGGCTACCTTCAAGTTTCAGTAACAGGGCCAACAGATCTTACTGAGCAAAAGCAGGTATGGCAAGATCATCTTTAATGTTCAATGAAGAAACAATTTCTTGTTTCCACCGAGAAGGTATCTCCTCTGAAACATACCATCGAGAGAGATGGCATGAATTGAAACTAATTTTAAGCAGCTCAAACAAAAAGTGAGATTCTGACAGGACATTGAATCTCACTTGTTTGCCTCTTCTAGGATGGAGTCACCTGGAATACTGTGCTGATTCTGGGGCACTGTATTGCTAGGAAGATTGGAAGAAATCTGTAATAAAGGTCTAAGTCCTGGAAATATGCTAGAAAAAGAAAGAATACATAAGCTGGAGTTATTTTGCTCAGAAAAGAAGGCAGAGTGTGACATCTCCATCATTAAAAGCTTTTAAGAGTAGGCTGGAAAAAAAAAATCTGTCAGAAATCACATGGCTGCAGATAATCCTGTCATGTGTAGGGGAATAGATCGGATGACTTCCCAAGAGGTTTTTCAGCTGTAAGGTTCTATTATAGACCAGATCCACTGTCTGTTGTCAAGTGATAACTTGGGTTTGGGGAGAACCTGGCAATATGGAGAAGCTTGCTGAGCCCCAAATATCCTTATATTGCATAATGGGCCCTGAACCTGTCCTACTCCACACGGCTGCCCCTGCTGAGAAAGGAAGGACAGTACAGATGGAAGGAGGCTTTTCATACAGAGCAATTTATTTCAAAGTACAAGGAAGCATAGGAATGTAAAAATAACATTTAGAGACATCTTGATTCCTGGGAAACTCAGCATAATACTTAAGGATCACTTTATGAGAAAGCGGAGAATATTCAAGAAGCTTTTCCTTACCTCTCTTCTTTAAAGTTCTTTCTCTTTATTTAGAGGACAGAATGTTTACCTGACATCTGTGATCTGAGTTAAAATGGAGTAAGTAATTATGTGAACACATAATGTAGCCCATATAAGGATATACCATTTATTCCACTTCCTTACACACCAAGCATAAAGCATAAAGTGACAGCCTGGAAATAAAATAAATAAATGAATTAAATAGACACTTGCATTATTTTCATTTCCATAATGGTACAGCACAGGTTTACTGACTTATAACATCTTCTGTGGCAAGCTTGGCTTTTTTAAGGTATGTATTTAACCATCTAAGCAGTTTAGATATTTCCTTTCCAAACAGCAGCTTTGTTTTCCCTGGGTACTTTCAGTGATTACACAGACAAATAAAATAAATGCCTAATTTAGGTGTTAATTTTTCACACTACATTATTACAAACTGCAACCCTGATTCAGTTTGAATTGCTGAATGTTTTTTTACTTAGGACATAGCTATGGATACTGTTATTTTCTCTCCCCCTTACAAACTCACACACCACCATATGGAGCACATTTGCCATGCATGTATTCAAAGCCCTCAGCCTACATTGTATGTCCATATGCAGCATGGTGGGAGCTCTAGGCAAGCCAGAACAACAGCAGTGCCTGGTGCAAGCATCCCAGAGGGAAAACTACTCTGGATGGAGGCAGTGCTGTGCAAAGTCAGCATGGGCTTCAGAAGTGGTGTGTTTGTGTCGGCTACGCTTCACTTATTAACCTCTAATCTGTCATTACATGTCAAAGCTTTTTGCTTTTAAGAAAATGTTGGTGTGACAACAAAAAAACAACCAAATATAAAAAAGAAAAAAAGCTGAGAGGATCAGATTCTCTCTTATTCTTCACATCTGATTGAGAAGCAGCATACAGAGAAGATTTTTAGCCACCTTGACACCTTCCTACTGTTGTGCCAACCTTACCCCAGGCAGACCTCCAGCACTGATGAGTAAGAGATTTTCCTGGTAAGTGTAAATCTTCTGAGCACAGTCACATTCTGGTTGCACTCCCAGTTCCCAGGCACTGGAAGGAGATGGCATACCAGCCAGAACATCTGCCCTTAGGCACTGGAGATTTATCAGATAATCTTCAGGGATCAGACGTGTTTGTTGCTCAGCTGCTTTTTGCCACCAGAGCTCCTGGAATTGACCCCTGGTCTAATAAAAGCAGGGGGGAGGGGATTACTTTAAATTTGAAGTAAACCAAAAACAGGCTTCCTGTGACATGTAATTTATAAGAATGCAGCAAAGATTCCAAGAAGCACAAGCTGCATCACCACCCCCACCACAAAATTAAAGCATTGTCGTTAACTATGCACAGAACCCACTGATCTCAAAGCATCTTTCCAAAAACAAACCGTTCCTTTCTTAAGCAATCACTGCAAATTGCAAAAGCAACAAATGTTTTAGCCACAAATGAAGGAGCCACTGCCTGCCCGCAAAGCTTCTTATGAAATTTCCCACTTACTACAGAAACATATGAAGACATTTGCTAGTGTGAAATTGGTGAAAGATCTATGTTTTCTAGGAGGTACTGAAACTCTCCTTTGCTGGATGCAGTGATAGGTTGAAGATAATGAAGGAAAATCACACATTCCAGCTGTCAGAAAGTATTTTTTTTCTCCATAATGGAACTGGTGAGCAGCAGTGCCCTTGGAGAAAGCAGAATTAAAAGAAGAAAAAAGGACGCAGCAGCATTTATTTTGGTTATCGATGAGGGAAGAGACACAGAGGATACCGTAAGAAAAGTAGTACCACAGAAAGGTGCCTGAAAGGAAATATACCAAATGCAGACAGATATGATGAAAAATCCTTACAACAAGATAGGATTTATTTTCTGAAGCAAGAGAATGCCTGGGACAGACCTCATTAGTGTGATGAGAGCCTTTCTAAGATAGATTGTGAAGAGCGATTTGTTCTCTCACTAAGTCAAAAAGCTACCATTCTGACTTTTCTGGATTATCCTTCTTCTGGTGTCAGGTTAAAGGAACAAAGACTCTGCAAACTCCCTGCTCAGTAAATAGGCTCTTTATGTTTAGCTGTGTTCTGGTAAAAACCCACCACCCGCCACCTCGCAGGTGACCGCAGTTCCAGGGGACTGAAGCCAGCTCACAGGAGCTCTACAAGGCTTGAGGGCATGCAGTATAATTGTGCAGGAGTTGCTTCTCCATTTCCAGGGCTGTTTAGCTTTCAAGATAAGATAGAAAACCTAAGAACAGTGAGATCCCAATCACTACAGCACAAGCAAGAGAACTCTATCAGTCTCTAACTCTTTTCCTAAGGGAAGTTCTTTACCAGTGACTTTCTCCTCTATGTCAAGTTTGCAGATCTGAGTAGAGAAGAGCATTTGGTCATTTCTTGCACTTAACTTAGGAATGAAGTTCAAGCTATTAAAGTTCAGACGTGAATGCCAAGCAGCTGAACATGCATTTAGGGATCTAGGCATACAGTCTGTATATAAATCTTTGCAAGGGTGCTGGGGAGAGGTATCTCATGGCTATAAAACACTTCCAAAGATAAAAGTCCCCAAAAAGACATTTATTTGCGCAATGTTTTACTGTAATACTGGAGAATAGAAAGAAAATTCAGAAATGGGAATGGAGAAAATGAAGAGAAATGGAAGCAAAAGCAAAGGTGGTGTAAGAAAAAGACATTAGAAGGAGATACAGAAGTAAAAAGGTGGTAAGATGAAGAGCAAAAATTAATCTGAAAAGCCTTTCCAAAAAAAATGAAGTAAAAAGGGAATCTAATGTAGAATGTATAAAAAGCATTTGGGGGGGGGGGGAAGAGTTGAATAAAAATAGAAAGCTGCAATATGGAGAGGGAACGTAAATAAACATACAAAGGAAGTTAGAAAAATGTTAGTGAGGTTTTGGTTTATCATTTATTCTCCAGAAAAAAGGGTAAAGCAGTGTGAATTCAGGAATGTGTGAATGATATACTCTGTATTTAGAGCGACAGTGGCCAAGATTCTGATTCAATACATAGCAGAGCTGTTAAATCACTTGGTTTCAGGGCATAAAACCAAGGCACAGTATTTTCTTCGGCATACTTAGTGACAGCAGCAGCATCCTTCCTCTCTGCAAAACACAGAAGTTGAGGCCACAGGCTCTCTCACTTCTTTTCAGCTTGGTTCTCTAGAAGGCTATTTTGGACCTTGGTGGGCTGGGTGTTTGTCAAGTACCTCACTAAAGTCCTGGTATGCGTGAACTGGATATTTATGCTTAAGAGAAGGAGCATTTCCCTCTTTTACTGAAGATGCCACATGCTTCGTGCATTTGTCTTTCTACCTAATATTGCGTTCCCCACTCCCACGAGAAAGGCGCAGCCACTGAAGCTGTTCCAAGCAGCACTGTCAGGGTTATGGCTCTGCAAAGCCCTGTTAAAGCAAGAAGTACCCCTCAAGAAGTAATAAACCCTTCCTGCCTGTGGGATTTTAAATCTGATCCAGGATATTCTGGAGGGAACACAGCTCAGAGTCTGGTTATGGGTCCAAAGAGATCTGACACGTCCTCTTTGGGCCTTTCTGCAAACCCTTTTGACTGCTTTGTGGAAGCTGTAATGGATTTTTAATCTTTACCTCTGTCGGCACTAAAATGACCCCCACAGATTAAAAATAAAAATCTCAACCAGCTAAATTATATAGGCCTTTTGTTCAAACATACTTTTAAGATTTGCATAATTTAGTATTGTGGTCAGTATTAAACATGGAGAAACAGGGCTCCCTTTCATGACCACCTCATCTTAACAAGGTCGTTGCTCAAATGTCTACGTTTGTTTGTTGGAAATACAGTATTCAAAAATAGAAAGTGGTTTCGGTTTTTGATCTTCTGTTTAAAAGGAAAAATAGTGATTCAATAGAATTAGTAACACTTGCAGCATATTAACCCACTCTCCATAGAAATGCAATTTAGCAAAATGAATGTGGTTGGAAAGTCAGGCCAGAATAACAACAGCTAACTTCAGATCCACCCAAGGCTTGTATGGGTGCCGTATCAATTAGCATAATAGTTGTGTTTGTTGGGAAGTGAACTCTGTGCTTGGGATGCTTCCCAATTAAAGAACTGTATTTGAAGTGGGATTTAATTTTAGTGTTTCGATGCCAGAACATTTAGTTGCATCTGTTTTCATTTCAAGAGATGCCGAGGCTACATTTTCACGTTGGTACTGCTGTCATCAAGCCTCTCTAGTGTTTTTATTTACTGTAAGGGAGTGACAGCAGAACGGCAATATGCCAACGATCATGGTTTCCTGAAGTTTAACCCAAAATAGATGACCTAAATTGAGTAAGGCCCAAGTTGTGAAGATTTTAGTGGGTAAAACACCCACTAGCATCAATGGGAGAACTAAGACCAAAGAGCTGAGTTCTTTTGGTTTCACTGCTTTCTTTCATTACTTACATTTCTTTCATTACTTTTGATCTTAGAGAGCTCTGTGCCATTTAATTCTTTCACAAGAATGCACATCAGATAGAATACAGTCTCTACTAGATATGAATGGAAATATATCTGAATAAAGTGCCCTCTAAATCAAACTTTTTTTATCTGTTTTTAGACTGTCAGTGGGGCAAACACAGTCTCCTTGAACTTAAAGCTTTATCAAATGTACTGGACAAATATCTTTCTTAAGAATCTATAGGTTGCTGACAAATACTTAAAATTTGGCTTTTCTTGCTTAAGTGTGACTGAGCAGCTAAGATGTAAGTTGTTTTCTTTCATCCTTCAAGAACACTAGCCCAAAACCCCATATGAACTTAAAATATTATTTCCAAGAAAACATTCGACACAGAAGCCATTCTCCACTAAGATACTTGTTAGTAAAACACAACTGCTTGAATTTTCAGTAAAATAAACCAGAGTACAGAAGAAGTAAATTCACTGAAATCCAGATCCACTGAAATCTAAAATTAATCCTAATAGTGTTGAAAAAAAAAAAAGGATTACTACTGGTACATAAACAAGTGAAGCAGAACAAAAGCTATCAGTAGTTCCCAGAGCCACTTGAGTTCAGGATGTGGACAGCTTGAAGTTTACAAGTGGTATTTAAAAATCAATATGACATTTTATGGATAGATAATATGAGTTCAGGTAAATGAACAGATCAAGTCTTGCTGTGTCGAGAAGATGCATGACATAAATTCAGTACATTCTGAAGCTGCTAAAGAATTCATCTCATTAGAAGACAATTATTAGTTGTCCATAATGGCTTACATAAACACACATATGGGTACAACCATCCTCTCTTGCACTTTTCAGATCTGCACTAGTATTTCACTTTCCTCAACAACTACTGCTGTTTTAAGGTTTGGTATATCTCTGAGTTAACCACGATAGTTTAATATTTTTATTTGCATGGTTCAGAAGAGACAAAATCAAGACAAACACAAACCCAAGGTTTCCACCCCTGGGACTGACGCTATCTGAGAACTGTCAACTTTGAAAGTGATGGAAGAGTGTTGACAGACTGGGGATAAGGTCCAATTAAAGGAATTTTGTCTTATATGGATTCAGTTTTAGAAATTCCCTGGCTTTCCCATACTGTAAATCAGCCAAACAGACACATTGGAAAGATACCATAAAATAGTTTAAGTGCAGAAAAAGGTCTGCATGCCATCTAAATATATATGGTTCAACAGATCACAGGCTTGATTCTTCCCCCCCATCGTTTACATCAGTGTAATTCAGCTGATCTCTCTAGAGTTACTTCAGAAACACATTTGTAATGGAGAGTGGAATCCAGCTCTATATCTGTGAGTGATATAAGCTCAGTAAAATATATAAAACTAAACAGTTATTGGGCCTAGCCCCTGAGGTACCTGATTACACAGCAAGTCATAAGTGATTTATGAATGCTGAAATTAAACATGGAATGAAACCAGTCTGAAGCAATGTCAGAAAGACCTTTGTTGGAGTCTGTTTCCATCAAAAGAATTTGGAGAAGGAAAGGATCATTAACAACTGATGCTTCACAAGCAACATTAAAATAGTTAGGGTATCATCTGACATGTAAAATCAATTTCTAAGTTTCTGGAGAACCCTTCAGGTGTAGTATTTACTCACTGCTTCTTTCCTGAAGTGCCCAGAATATAACAGACACTGCCTGAACACGGGGAGCACCAGTTCATTCACTAGTGATCTGAAAATCCAAAATTCTTGTCTGAAATTCATTCTTAATCTAATTCTACAAATTTATTTATGAAGCTAAATAAGACTTAATTAAAAATATACTGGTAGAAAAGAATAGCATCGTCTCTTCATTGCAGGAGTTCCAGTTGCAAGTTTTAATTATAGCAATCTATCACAAATTAAAGAGCTTAAGTGGTGAACTGAACTAAGAAATAGAGCATAGCCTCTCTCAAGTGAGGAAGGCCAAGGAATAGTAACTAGAAAAAGAGGTGGTTGAGACTCTGGGATAAAAAGCATTTAATACTCAACAGAAAGCAAATAAAAATTAGAAGACTATTTGCTATCAGCTATACAACTATGTATGTATGTATATAAATATATATGCACATACATACGTGCATATACACACATGTAGACATATATATGCATGTTCTGGACTGAAGGATACATGAATAGATTCAAAGCTGCTAAGAAACTCAGACTGAGAAAATCTAGAATGTCAAAGCAAACAGTGAAATCTCTCAAAATAAATAATTTTCTAGGACTTTGTAACGACAGATCCCAAACTAATTGAAAATTCTCTACAAGCAAGTTTCTGGAACCCTGAAGCATCTGAACAAGTTGCAAGAGGAAGCTGAAAGAAGTAGCTCTACATTTTTCATTGTTCACATCCAGCTCTTCTATGTCAATGAATAAAATGTATTTCAAGCAATTTTTTCTTATTTAACATTATTTTTTCCTTTTCTTCTTACTAAGGTATATGTACCATGTGTCATCTGTTTCCTTTTCCTATTGCACACGAACCTCTATCTTCTGTGTGCATTTGCAGGAGAAGGGAAGAAGTCACTCGGTTCAGAATCTTCCCTCCTGTTGAAGAATGACAAAGGTATAGAGTCAGAAATCCACTGAGGTTTTGGGAGGTTTCATTGGTTAGTCGGTCTTGTTCCGGTTAAAGTCCTCCCTACAACCAACAGTTTTTCTGGAAGAATTGAACACTGCCTGGGACCACGTTTACTTTTTCATGGATCCTCCAGTAAGTGCAGAATCTACTCTGAGAAAAAGGTTCTAAGATTGGTGACTTTCTGACAGTTCCCTGCTAGGGAACCAAAATAGGTTAAGTTAAGCCTAAATTCAAATGAAAACAAAAAACTGCCCATAGATAGCTATGAGCTTTCAATTGCTCTCTTGGGAACCCTGTTATTATAGATTCTGCAAGAGTGAAGCCAGAAAAAGTGGAGCTTGCCAAAATATTACTTTCCATGTTTTTTTCATTTTCTGCACATTACTTTTGTAATCTCAGTGCTATTTATGTTCTGCAATCAAGAAATTGTGCCGGTTTATCATAGGTACAATTCCGAAAGCAGCTGATCTCCCTGCCCCTGAGGATTCACAGCCTAACTGTCAAATAGGATGCTGCAGGTGCATAAGGAACACAATGAAGTTGAAGTTGGCTGGAAAAAAGGAGAGAAATATAAAGAAAATGGGTTGAGCAGAAAAGCCGACTCTTCTAAACCAACCACTGCCAAGCAGTTGTGATTTGTAGGCACAGCAGCTGAAAGAGATTTAAGACAGCATTAAACAATACAGCAGACATTCCCATCAAACTATATGATCTTTTTACTTTAGTAAAAGTTTTGGGACTAAACTTTTTGACAGTTTTTTATGAGTGAAAAATGAGTCAGTTCCTCAGAAAAACAAAACAAAACAAAACAAAACCAACCAAACAAAAAAACCCCATAAGACCTAATGGGAATGACCAACTTGTAGACTGGAACAAAGGGGAACTGTCATCTCATTGCCTTTGCCAGCACTTCAAGGGGCAGTGAAAAAATATTATTGTATATTCTTAGGACAAGCTTCAGCTAATCTAAACATATCCCCTATCCGACCCATAGGGAATTGATGTGCACTTCCTGTTGGGCTAAACACTGTTAGAAACCTGAAAATAACACAACACAGAAATTCTGCCACCAGTGTATTTCTAGATGGTAATTAACACCACAAACCACTCAGGTAGCAGAGCAGGAGTAAGAAAATTAGAGGAGAAATCACATTGTTTGTGAGTGCCGCATCTCTCACAGGTTTACATTAAGCAATATATTAGATAAAGACTCGGGGAAGGATAATCTTCATCAGTGCTTGCAGAGGGGGCCAGACAGGGTTCAGATTAGAGGTTTACAGCAGGATTTTTTTTTTTCCTATTATTCAGAAGGAGCAGTAAGTCTATTAAAAGTTAATGTGATAGGAAATTGGAAATTGTACAGCAACTTCTTTGTAGTGATACTCATCTTTTTAAAGTCCTGAACATAAAGAGGAATAAATCTTTATCAGACTTGTGATGCCAGAAAACCAGCAAGATCTGTGGCTTGTACAGTAGTCCGCTGTTGTTGCATGGATGGACTTCTCTGTTTGTAGAAGTGACAAGAATGTCAGAAATGAATGTCAGTGTTGCATTTCAGTTTGTTGACAGGAACGTAGCATGGAAACAGTCCTTTTTGCTCACAGAGTCTATCACCGTATCGTTTCTTGCATGTACTGATGCAGCACTATTTCAAAACCTGCGAAGGTTTCACTCCCCTGCTATTCTCATAGCTCCAAAAGCGCAGAAGAGAATGTAAACACAGAGCTCTCCTCTCCCCAAACTCTACTACAGAAGGGCAGGTTCCCTTTTGAAACCTATAAAAAATGGCACTCTGGGGCCCTGAGACTGGAGGTGGCCATACAGTCATAGCAGTAAACCTGCTTGAGGTTGTCAGACTACTAAAGCCTTGCATTTTTGTGGTGAATCATTTTCAGATAAAGCCAGGATGAAATAGTCTCCTGAGAGAGGATTTAATATCAATGGTTCACAAAAAATACCTAAACGAAGCCAAACTCCTGTACAGAAAAGGCCCCAACTGATGTTTTGCCAAACCAGGAAATGGCTGTAAAGAAACACACATGTACTAAAACCAGCTGTCCACAGGCCCCTCTGCGAGAGTCGTGGTGGAGATAGGCTAGCACAACCAGATGCAAGCACACCCCAGAGCTGACCCACACCTACAATACCACTGCAGAAAGGAAGCTGGCAAAGAAAGGGTTAAAAACTCTCCTGCCATCTAGAACACAAGGAGTCAAAAGAGAAGCAATCTTCATTCTGTGACCCTGTTACTCTCTGGCCAACTACACAGAACTGTTCATTTTAACTGTTTAGAAGCAAATCCATAGCTGGTGGTCCCAGGTATCACTGCCATGATCTAATTAACTGAAGGGCTGAACCTAAAGTGGGGTTGAATATCCGAGTTCGTCCTGAAGAAATGACAAAACCTGGCAGGCTCTCCCCTGTGATGGCCACTCAAGAAAGCGTGTGCCAACGCCCCGTGGACACCAGTCCCACGCCGTCACCCCACGCCCTGCATATGGGAACATGAGGCACAGGGAGCCCAGGTGAGCTCCCCATGGCTGCTCTGCAGGCCAGTGCTGGTGCTCGTGATAAGTGCTCCCTAGGAGAGGCTGAGCTTTCTTATTTTATAGCCCCAGCATCATCCTAATTCTTCCAAAATCTTCTGCATACCTTCCTATTTGTTACAGTGGCACCTGCTGGCAATGGCACAGGCAAAAGCAGATTTCTTCCTGTTGGACTAAGCAGATAAGTTTAATTATGACCTAAGGTGTGCAGTATTTCATTTCCCTCTCTCTCACCCCCTCACCCTTTCTTTGGCTCTAATACAACACATTATAGAGAGCACAAGGAGGCTTTTTAGATTACTGTTGGAAGATGCAAGAATTGGTTAATTTTGCACCGTTTCTCCCTCTCATTATAATCTTTGCCACACGAATGGCTACATTCTGCAAAATGTTCTGTTCTCAGTGCAGTCATTGTCATGTGAATGAGCTATCACAGAATCATAATGCCAGAGATGTTTTATTCTTGCATTTGTGACATTTGTATTTCAGTGACAAAAGATTCAGCAAGAAAAAGGGAATGGAAGAAATTTAATCCTGTCTCTTGATCATTTTTAAATTCCAATTTTATGGTCTTTTCTTTCCTAGATGCTACAGCACAGTTTCCTTAATATGTAAGAAGTCTGTATTTAGACTAAGAATGAACTGATGAAATCAAACCTCTGGGATGTTTGTATTTTAATGGTTTCAGCATTAAAGACACGGTATCAGTGCAAATTGCTGATAGTTAGGAAAGGTGAAAACCAAGGAAAGAAAAAACAAGGAATATTTGCCAGTCATTTTGTGCCACTTAGACTTTATATGTTCTGTTAAAACTGTGATGAGCTGCAGCTTGTATTACACCAGTATATAATAAAAGATTAATTAGTTTCAGACATTGATATCTGCCAATGGGATAGTTGAAACTAATATCAGAGGTAATCAGGCCAGGGAAGAGCATCACAAATCATTCTAAATGGGCAGCAACTTGACATTTCAGATGCTTTGCTGATTTCAATGGCAAAAATTACTGCTGATTTTAATGGGACCAGGATCAGGACCTCAGTCCAAAATCTTCTACCCAGTTTAAATCCTTTTGTCAAGCCGTTCTGAAGTGGCTTGCATGAATAACAGTTTAGACAATTCAGCTTTAATTTCTTTCTCCATTTAAAATATTTTTTTAAGCTTACCTTGCTGTTCCTGCTGATGTTGGAAAATATAACATTTAGCAGGCAATTTTGCAGGAGTTCCCTAGTACACACATCAAGGGATATATTATTATGGCAGAGCAAACAAAACATGCAGATCAGCAGGCAGAGGAAGAAATTCTGATTATTTTTTTTCCAGCCGTGGGTACAAAATAATTGTTCTTCAATGATCTTTCCTATGGCGTGACCATAAAAAGGTGTCTGAGCTGTCAAAATGGTATTCGGATGGCTGACTGTCAAAGATCTGCTACAGCATCACAACTGGAGATTTTAATTGCATTCAAACAGCACACTGGCAAGTCATGAGTGCCTTTTCTCCCATCCTCGCCCTCTTACATACACATGTTCTTTCCGAGTGTAAGCTTATATATTTATATATATTTTCACAGTTTCAAAACTGTATAATATTTTAATCTGTCTTCATGTCATGTAAAAATATCCCTCTCGCTCACTCTCTTTTTAAATAAATGTTTGCAGATTCCACTTTTTGATACCAGAACTGCAAGGCCTCATTATTTCTGATTTCCAGAACTTACAGGTTTAATGTTAAAATGTAATCTTTGAGATAGTTTCATTTGCCTAGCCTAACCTCTATGATCAAATGAGTACCTTTTTTACTTTACAAAATACTAGGATCTCAGGATCCATGCATTCTCTTAATCATTGCTCAATTTCTTTTATCCATGTTCCTTTTTTCCCTACACTCATAACAAGACCGCAGCTCAGACCTGCAAGATCTGAACTCTAGTCCATATTTTTTAAGTCCTGGTTCTATAGATAATATATTTTTTTGATTTTACTTCACAGGTAACCTACTTAAAGACATCTAGTTATGTATTTTAAATTCTTGGATAAAATGTTCAAGTAGTTGATTTTAACTCGCAATAACAAAGAATTCAGAAAAGAAGATCCATAGGGAACAATGTAACAAGTACATGGTTATACTTTTCTACCTATTTTAGAGGGCTTTATTTTACTGGGAATCTCCCTGTTTTCATGCATTGCCTTTTAGCTTCAGTTTTTCTTTGATATTTGTCTTTATAATGAAAAAAAATGAAATGAAGACTTATGATAACTAGAGAAAAGCCACAGGATTTATTACTCTGAATATTAAAAGCTTCTGTTGAAAATTGATGTTGAGAATAGCTGAGTATTTTTCCCACCAGGAATTCAACCAGTCCGTGCTGGCAACCTTCAGATGCCTCCTTACTAAAATTAAGTTCACAAGGGAAAAGTAAATGAACAAGGTCTAGTGTTTCCCTCATGGCTTTACCCAGGGACAGCTTTCAAAACAGCAATAAGACTTCATCACACAGACCCTCTGTATTTAAGTGCTTTGCTACAGCATCACCAGCTCTAGCATCTGTGATGGACTAACATGCCATGGAGGTCCACGGATCCCAAATCTACCTCAATATGCTACTGCAATAAGACGTAACAGAGGAAATGGGGTTTGCCTTCTTTACACGGCACCTTGTAAAGCAGTAGAAATGCTTTCATTTTGAATGGAACACTTTCTGCACGAGGTTTAGGAAGAATGACGCGGAAAGATTCCCCCTCCCTCCCCCTTCCCTTGTTGAGCAAGCTTCATGTGAAAAAATATATTATCATGCAAATTTGCTTCCAGTTACAGGTTATTTTGGAATCCAGGAGAAAAATGATGTGGTAAACTGACTCCTCAAAGAGAAGTTTGAAATCATGTGCCAGTCTCTGGTCTTTGTTCTCTTTCAGCTTGGCGGTACTTACTGGGTGCTACCCCAGATATCCTACACAGACAATAGGGAAGTACAAGTCAGAGGAAGATCATGTACTTGGGATGATGTAATGTTTGCTGAAAATTAATCTGATAAGGACACTGGAGCTTTTCAGGGGTGAGTTTGGGAGAGAAAAAGTGCAGGGAACACATTTTAGGATAACCTATAAACACTTTGCTACTTTTCTTGTGGCTCACTCATTTATTTTTAATTCAGTCTTATTATTTATCTTAGTCTTATTCAACTTGGGAAAGTTCTTTAGAATTGCACTTTAATGGGAGCTACTCCCATGAAAGTACATTATAATTTTCTAAGTGTATTGGTATCTCTTTCCTAAAAAAACTAAGCATAATGTGAATATTCCACAAAACCTATCTGAGATAAGAAAATATCCTGCTAAAAATCAATGTACAAGATAGGAAAGTTTGAGTATCTCTTTCACATCCATAATCCTATCAGGAGAGCTTGCACAGCACTGTCCCAGAAAGGCAGGTAAGCCAGACACAAACCAGAGAGCAGTAGTGGGACACAGGGGGAGCAACATTCGCTAAAGTGAAGGCACAGCTAGAAGGGGCATGGGCTTTCCCTGAGAGGCTTGTACCATCATTTTATCAGAGAATAAGCATTTCTCTTCCTGCCTCTTGTTTTAATGTTTGTGTACATTGCCTACTCTATCCTCCAGCACCTCTTCTTAGTCAGTAAAGCCAGACTCTGAGAATTCATATAAAAGGAGGGTACAAAAAGATAAGAGCCAGTCTCTTCTCAGTAGTGCCCAGTGACAGGACCAGAGGCAATGGGCACAAACTGAAACACAGCAGGTTCCCTCTGAACATCAGGAAACAGTTTTCTCACTGCAAGGGTGACCGAGCGCTGGCACTGGTTGCCCAGAAAGGCTGTGGAGTCTCCATCCTTGGAGATACTCAAAAACCATCAGGACAAGTTCTTGGGAAACTGGCTCTAGATGGCCCTGCCTGAGCAGGGGGATTAGACCAGATAACCTCCAGAGGCCCCTTCCTACATCGACCATTCTGTAGTTGTGTGAGTCTATGAAATTATTTTTTTCATTTTTCACTTTTTCTCCCAACTTGCTTCCTTAGTATTGAGAAATGTCCTCCTTACCTGTAAAGACCTCTGCTGCAGCCTCCAAATTACTATGTAAGTTTATACTTCCAGGTGAAAAGCACTCCCAAGAAAACAAATATTCATAAAAGTTACCTATCAGAAACAAGTAATTTAATTCTGGTCTCGTTTATTCTTTTATTCTAATTCCAAAGTTTTGGGACCTCTAAGTTGTGCAGAAAGCTATTGCAGCAGCCAGTGATCAGGTCATCTCATAATTGACTTTCACATCTTCTTTCCCTTTGCCTATCTGCTGCCTCAGGTTAGGTCTCCATCTGGGCTGGTGCAATCCCAAATGGCTTCAGGGATGCACTGCACCAGTCCTGTTTGATCCATATGAATAGGACTGCAGGACTGTAAACAGTCCAGGTGTGGGCCCTGTGTTTTACAGTACTTAGGACCCTCAATCCAGATTAATTAAAGCAACAGGTAACATTATAGACAGATGTATTTGTGTGTATTGGTCTAAATTAATACTATTTAAATATCATGACACTGTAAAATTATTATTTTCCAAAGAAAGCATTAAGCTAGTGATCTTGCATGTTAACAGCATATAGATTTTATAGTACCCTTGGGCCCTCTCTTTCATGATGCTAAAACTATATTTTAAATGCAAGTTCTCTCTCTTACATATGTTTTAATTTAATCATGGAAGGTATGGGATATGACCTTGTGTTCATTCCAACAGCTGACTATTCCTAAACCAAAAGGCCAGCCTATTAACAAATTGCCTAATAAAAATATTTTTAGGGAAACTAAGTCAACCATGAAGACAAGATGCAAAAAGACTTGCCTGTTAGACTACAAAGACTAAAAGCAATACTTGAAAAACCATAATAATAACTAACTAACTAAAAAAAAAAAAAAAAAAAAGTGGTTAAAGTGGTAAATTGTGAAGCTTCAGCTCTCTTTGTCACAAAAGGGAACCTACATTATACCAATTGCTGCTGGCTTCTGGCTTCTGTCTTAATTGGACAATTGCCATTGTGCTCACACTCAGAAATTCCATATTTCAATGTTTCAAAGATTGACTGCTGCTGGCTTGCACCCTCCCCCATTCATTCATAGGGAGCTTTGAAAGGTGTTCTGCTTTGACATGTACATCATTAGACAGAAGAGGCGAAGCAAGGTATCAATATCAGAAATGAGCAATAGCAGGAAAAGAGTGTGGAAAGGAAGGAAAGAAAACAATTAGAAACAGTTTGGTGTCCTGAAGTAAAATAATCATAGTAACTTCCAAGATGGGCTGACAAAATTATATCTAAAGAAATGGAGATGCAAAATACGATACAGTCACTCATTGGCCAGTTTTATCAAAGAAACAATGCAGGAAGGCTTGTTTATACAGGCTTTGATGAGAGTGTCTAATGTAAGAATTCTGGGTCTCAGATTTAATGACCTTGCCTACCTTTTGGCTAATACTGCAGAGATAAAGTGCAAGTGAAGGGTAGATAACATTATTTTCAAAAAACATATCTCCAGTTTTGTCTAGCTTCTCACAAAAGTCTTCCTCGGAACAGAACGTAGCATTTCCAGTTTAAAGAGAAATGGCGACTTTTGGAAAGTAAATAAAAAACTTATCAGCACCATCATATTTAGGGTAGAAACCTATGGCCCACTCTTAGCTACAAAGCAACTGTAACTGCTTCAGGCAGAAGTTATCTACTGACTGCTTCATTTAGGACCCTACTACCTTTGTACACTAGTAATGGGATTTCCACAAATGTCCAGAATTGGGCTGATACTGATCAGTAATACAGCTCTCATTAATTTTAAAGACAGACAAGCTAGATCAATGCTAACAGCTTTTGAAAATCTTCTCCTAAAGGTTTTATATGACACTCTCCTGCCACCTAAATTATACTAGACATCCCTAGAATCTCAGGTTGCATTCAATATTTTGTTTGATGTAGTGGTTACTCTGTTTATTTAAAAATGAAAGCTGAATTCCCAAATGAAATAAAAAGTTTAACTGTTCTTTAAGCTTTTATTGTATTCTTCTTAGGATGTCAAATCCTGTTGTTTGAAGTTCTGCAGGATCAACGTGCAGTATTTTGCTAACCTTTTTTTGGTTACAGTTTGCTTGGGTTCTCACACACAAAATTTCACTTTCAGGTCCAGCCTTCTTTAAAAGTTCAGAGTGAATTTCAGCCAAGTCCACTAACTGTGATCTGGTTTATGTTAAAGCCAGCCCATAAACTGCACAATTCTGGGCCCGGATTCTTTTGAAACTGGGCCTAAGGTCTGTGTAAAAGCAAACTCAAGAAAATGTTTTGATGAACAATATTTCGAAGCCTATAGTGAAATCTGAAACAAACCAAGTTCCAATTTGTTTGGGGTTTCACACTGAAAGCGTTGTATCACCCTGTCAAACTGAAGACATTTTACCACAACTTCATCGGTGAAAGATTTTTCTTCCCCTAATTTCCCCTAGACCCCATGGCTGCTGGAAACAGTCATGTATTACCATGGATACAGATTACAGAGTGGGGTATGGGGAAGAGAGTGGAGGTTACAGTGTATGAAGATATTTCTTTGGAGTCAGGGAATCAGACAGCACAAGAGGGTTTTTCATTCAAATACATCCAGATCACAAAAGGGTTAACTTCGAGAAGATGAGCTAAAATAGATTGCTTTTGTGGTTTTGTGTCTTTAGTAGAGCCATCTTTTTCTGGAAAGCAAAGCAAAAATCTTCACATATTTATTTGATTTAGTTTGGAGAAGTAGCAATTTAAAAATTAGTAGTTTGATTGCAAATGCTTTCTCCTTTCAGCTGGGCAGGGAGTAAATGACTGCCTTGTCAACTGCAGGAATAGTCAGGCTTGTATATCTCTGCTTCTGACACGGCTGAGTGAAAAGACACTCATACGCTTTGCAGTTTTGACATCAGAGATGACCGTGGCTTCACCATCACCATGTGCAACAGTGAAAAAGAGGCCAAGTGCAAGCTGGGAAGTACAAAGATGAGTACTTTCTACAGATGGCCTTCTTCTGAAGGACTTGGCTCTTCTAAAGGTAGGGACAAATAACATGAGAAGCAGAAGGTGGGTGGACTAATGGTTTCCAATAAGATCCTCCAAACTATTGTATTAAAAGAGTCTCATGGAATAATCCTGATTAAAATCTATGGGAGTGAAAATGGTAAAATTCCACAGAAGTTATTCAGAAAGCTTTTTCTATGCAGAAAGATAGCATGTAAGGGAAAATGACATTATTTTGATGCACTTGAATCCATTGCGTTTAATTTTATAGGAGCAATACAGATATTTTTATACTATATATATATTTCTACTGCTTTCTAGGCTAGTTCAAAACCTATTAAAATATTATTTTCTACTCCTTCTGTAGGAGTGCTCTTGAAGTGATTGCAAAAAGGGATGGTGTCCAATCCAGAGAAAAGGAAAGGGTCATGCTACTCATTCTAGCACTGAAAAATATTTGCACACCTGCAATTGTTTCACTTTTATACTCATAATACAGCTGTTTTCATTAGGGATGCTGAAATATTTTTCCAAAAGAGAGAAGCCAATTAATGAAAAGCCTAATTGGTGTCCAACTCCAGCCCATGACAAGGCTTGGACTCAGCTTTATGGCAGGCGAATCCATCCCAGAATAATTTGCAGTAAATGGAGTGATCGAAAACAGTGGGGTTAGCAAGTTTATTTTAGAATTTACTTTAACTCCGCCGAAGATTAATAAGTCAAGCTGAAAACTAAGTAGAGGTCAGTGTAAAAAGATCAGCACACTAATCAGGGGAATGTGTTTGCGTAGACGTTGATGTGCTGCAGCAAATGTTTCTGAAGGAAAGCAGAGAGCAGTTTCTCCCCTGCTGTTGTCCCGGGGTGGCTCCCAAGCCCTGCAGTGGAACCACTAGACCTTCTCCTTCCAGACTTTCCCTCCTCACCCCAGCCTCCTCGCAGGCTGCCAATCTCTTTTCAGTGGTGCCCTGGGATGGGATGAGAGGTAATGGTCACAAGGTGAAACACAGGATGTTCCACCTCAACATGAGGAGAAACTTCACTGTGAGAGTGACAGAGCCTGCAAGAGGCTGCCCAGAGAGGTGGTGAAGGCTCCTCTAGAGACTTTCAAGACTCGCCTGGATCTGTTCCTGTGTGGCCTGCCCTGGGTGATCCTGCTCTGTCAGGGGGTTTGGACTTGATGATCTCTGGAGGTGCCTTCCGGAGAGCATCTGGGATTTCACCAGCACCAAAGTCCTGACACTGTCCTCATGAGAGGCAAGGTTCCTGCTCTCCAGTATAAAAAAAAAGATGCACCTTCCATGCATCTTTAGGATACAGAGGACAATAGCATCAAAAAAAAGGAGACAGTGTCTATTCTGAAGATCTAACCCTCAGCATTTTATTTAGGAAAGAAAAAATCATGCCATTTTCACACCATGAAGTCCTTGGCACAATCATTTTCTGAGAGTAAGGAGCACTTACTGAGTGCAGAATATGAGACAGCAGGGCCCAAGTGAGGAACAGCCTCAAAAAGAGGAAGAGGAGGAATCCCTAACACTACAGACAGGCCACTGTGTTGCAAGGCAAACACTTCTACTTTTGCTTCAGAGAGACACTGCTGAGTCACAGCCCTTTAAGCTGCATTTGCAAGGGACACAATGTGCTTCGGTTATGGGAATTCTTCTTTTTCTGTTACTTATACAAGGCAGAAATCCTGACCTGTCCACAGCACACTGGCACATCGCTGCTTCTGCAGGATTTAGCCAGCTGTTAGCACACAGCCCAGGCTCTGATCGGTGCTCCCCCTAATAAAGCTGCATGTAAGAAGAAAAGCTTGGATGGATGATGATCCCAAGTCCAAAATGTGTAGAAGCCATGGCATTAGTCGTGACCAAATCAGACTCCTGTAGATCAGGTCTCTTCAGCTCAGAGGACAGAACTTTATTCTACGCATTTTGAGAATGCTTGCCAAATGTGAGAATTGCTCGTGTTTCACTCTATCTCCTGAATAGCCCCCTTTGGCATTTGAAACTTCCACACAGGGAGGACGAAAGGTGAGGGGAAAAAATATTTAAATCAAGAAGGGCCAGAAGAAGGATCCAGGGAAGTACAGGCCTGCCAGTCTGACCTCAGTGCCCTAGAAGGTTATGGAGAAGGTCATCTCAAGTGCACATACAGGACAACCCAATCAGCACGGGTTCATGAGAGGCAGGTCCTGCTTGACTAACCTGATCTCCTATGGCAAGGTGACCTGCTTAGCAGATAAGGGAGAGGCTGTGGATGGTGTCTACCTGGACTTCAGTAAAGCTTTTAACACCGTTTCCCACACCATCCTCCTGCAAAAACTGGCAGCTCATGGCTTGGATGGGTATTGTCTTCGCTGGGTGAAAAACTAGCTAGTTATGGCCAGGCCCAGAGACTGGCGGTGAATGGAATTAAACCCAGCTGGCAGCTGGTCACAACTGGTGTTCCCCAGGGCTCCGTGCTGGGGCCTGTTCTGTTTAATATCTTTATCAATGATCTGGTTGTAAAAAATGCCAGATGCTGGTAGAAGTCCTGGGAATATTACCATAATGAAAGCAAACCAAAGATGGTATTTTA
>JAAGNO010028403.1:0-12703 GCA_033439905.1 Ceryle rudis | reverse complement strand
TGAGTGAAAAACGAGAGAGAGAGGGAAGGAGAGGGAGGGGGAGGAGAGGAGAGGAGAGGAGAGGGAGAGGAGAGGGAGAGGAGAAGGGAAGAGCTCCAGAAAGGTTTGGGAATGGAAGTTCAGCCCTTGCAACAGCAAGAAAAGCTTTTGATGACTCCCTGTTTAACATCCACATCTCCCACCCTGACTCTAAGATGTGATTTAATGTATAAAGCCATGAAATTAGAAGGTGTACTAATCATTTTTCTTGTTTGGTTTGTTTTGTTTTTTTTTTCATTAGTACCAGAGATTACATTCCAGATGGATCAGCCTTTTTCTGCCACCAGACAACAAGTTCTGTCACAAGACCATGGCACAAACAAATGGTTACCAAAGGGATCACCCTGTTTAGTGTCATCTTGGTTTAAGCTGGTGTAGAATCATACCCTTCATCACCCCATCACATACACAGAGTGGAGCAGTGCTCAAAGGTGGGTTAGGCAAATCACCACACATCCCCAGGGCTCTGGCCATTCACCTGTCTCTCTCTCAATTTCCCAAATTGAGATTTTTTTTTTCCCAAATCATTGGGTGATTTTGATTGACTAGACTTAACAGGGGTTTAGAAATTTCCAAATTGTGAAGCTTATACAAGATTTGTAAAAACCAGTATCTGTGCAGGGGGAGACTTTCAAGAGCTCAGCATGAGAAGATCATTTTTAAAAAGCAGTATGAACTCAAGGATTATCTATTGTCTTTGACCAATCAGCACAACCGGGCAATCAACACAAGATATTCAAAATCAGCTTGGCATTGTTCTCTCTCTTGCATAAGCAGCAACATGCCAGGGAGATGAGGATACTGTGATAGACTGTTTGGGACATGGAGGAAAATCGGGGGTTTTTATTGGGAAAGAGAACTGAGGTCATATGGGACATGAGGAGAAACTGAGACAAGTATGGTCAAAGTATGTGTATGCAGAACACAAATCCACCTAATTGCATCTGTTATTCATAGAAAAGATACGTTCAATTATACTCATTAATTCTAGACACTGGAAATAAATTTATTCAATCTTTTACTTTTGATTAGGAAAGTGAACTTTAAAACAGCTGAAAGAATTTTTATAGTTAGTTTTGCTATGGCATACCCACTTACATCATTCCATGAGCAGACAAATTAAAGTCTATAGGAGAAAAATGTGTAATTACAGGTTTCTTGGTATAGTCAATGATGTCAAAACCTGATCCACATCATAAAAAGACAGTAATTGGGAAACCTCAAACAACTGGAAAGCTTGGATAAGCACTGGGAATATCAGAATGAAAACTGGCATTCAGCTTATAACTAGGAAACCCATGTTCCCATGCCACACCAATTCAGGGAGCAAAGATAGGCAAGTCCAAGGACAAAGAAGAAGAATACCCAAGTGTATTTTTAATTGCATCCTAAAAAAGTCAACAAGCTTCCAGTTATCTGTTCTCCTTTATTTACAGAATCATTCAGAGTTCATTTTGAAAGGCTGATGTATGGCTAAAAGCTGTCCTTTCTGTGCCACCTATTTTGGGGCAGAGCAAAGGGCAAGTAGCAAGTACAGACTAGTTTTTTTCACAAAGGGAGAGGAACTTCTGATGCGACCTTGAGGACGGAGGAATTAAGAAGAGTAAAGAGTAAGGAGGTCACCGCTGAACCGAGCTCAGGAGGCTCCATTCCTGGGTGGAGCTGATGAGCTGAGGGAAGCAGTGTGGGTAGGAAACAGGTTAGAAGTTCAGGGAACAGTTTAGCCAAACTGCTTCCAGGAGACAGTGCAGTTATTTCTAAGGTGATTGCCATGAAGTATCAAAATGATTTTGCATCCTGCAGACATATGAGCCTAATACCTTGCATTATTGATGTACATAAAATACTCAGACACGGTAAGGTTTTTCTTCCTTACATTGCCCAAACTCTTCAAGTTGTCTCAGATGCATCACTGTCTATCACTAGTCTGACAACAACTTTGAAGACACCTATCTAGAAAGGACATCTTGCAGCAATTAAATGTAGCAGAGTGGAGAGCTCTGATCTAGACAATAAACACCCCTTTCAACGCCATGCCAGCTCTCCCAGCTGGGAGCAAGCCTAACTAAGGCAGTACTGAAATGATGTTGGCAGTCAGGAAGCTGTCTAAGACTTTTGTCAGTGCTGGCAGCATTTGTTCAGTTGAATTGATGTCATCAATAGAGATTTTTTTTTTTTTTTCAAACATTCCCATGTGTAAACAAGACTCAAGATGCAGAGTGATCCAGGAAAAATTAATTTCACACTATAGTGACACTGTAAGAGAAAATAAAAATGAAAACAATCTAACAGGAATAGTTTCATCTAATTGGACTGTGCAAAAATAATTACAGGAAAATAATTTCCTGATTGTTTAAAAGGATCACTAATGGGCAGAGTTAAGGTTATCTGAGTGCATTAGCTGTGGCCTTCTGAGGCTTAGATTTCTATTAAGATTTGCCTTGAATCTAAATTTCCAGAATTTATCCTTTCTCTTTCTAGAGAAATTGTAGCATTCCTGTAATGCATTTCACTTTAGCGTGCTGATACAGCCTCTCAAACCTGATTCCATTTTAATGTAGATTTAATCTAGGAATATAAACAAGAGGTATTTTGTGAAGGATTTATATATGCAGATCCCACTAAATACACCATTTGTTTTTCACACACATCCTGCTGTGCACCAATGGATGGATACAACTGTGTTTTCCCAGTTCAGAGATACCTTGACACCTATTTACTTTAACGGTCTGAAGTGGCTGTCATATACAATCCTGGAAATCTGGAGTAACGATTCATGGAGTTTTCTTACTGTAAGTAAGAGCCAGTCATGGCATGGATACTGTATTTTAGATTATTTCTATAATTTATTTTTTTCGAAGGAGGAGGAGGTAGAAGGGAAGTCTGTTTTCCTTTATTTACAAAATCATTCAGAGTTCATTTTGAACTCATGTTTAAATATCTGTTATCCTTTCTAACCTTTGTATTACGTATCTGTTTCTCAGTTTCTTTTGGACAATTTTTATAGAGAAGTGCATTAAATAAAACCAATGATAAACTGCATGCAGAGGTTTTTAAACAAAAGTTACTTTTTTCTCACAGACACCTGCCCCTCCAAAATGCAGACTTTCAGACATCACTGCCTTATAGGGCAGGTGACACACAAAAAAAAAAGTGTTTCCACTTAAAATTTCTCACTCATCAGCTAGTTATACTACGTTACATCACATCTGGAAACAACATCAACTTTTCGGAGCACAGTAACAGAAAGAAAATTATGTCTTTACAGATCAGATGCTGTGCATCGGTTTCGACTGTTTATGTTTTGGCATCTAGCTTTTCACAACAGATCTAAGAGGAGTTACCTAATAAATTAATATTATAAAATTCTCCTTGATAAGAATCTTCTTCTCTGTTTGTGTGAGTAGCATTACATTTCTAAGAACAGATGTTAGTTCCAAAACATGATGCATTTCCATGGTTCCAGAACTTTATTTTCTAGATGGGAAAGGGGATAATTATTCTCTGTTCAGCTAACTGATTTTAAATTACCCTTGACTGTTTTCAAACATCTCCATGATATGCTACATGACAAGCTATAAAGTAACAGCAAGCAAATTAGCAATAAATAATAAAAAAAAATAGTTGGTATTCAATCAACATACACAGACAAATGACATAAAAGCATAAAATCATCAAATCTGTTTACCTCTTTTCAATGACTAATTTGCTTCCAATTTCAGAATTATTTATTTAGATCTGTAATTTACAGCTCAGAGTTGCACTGATTACTATGAATGTGAATATGTACAGATTATGTATATGCAACACATACACTAAGCAGGCACAGTAACAAGTACTTATTAGTAGTGAACTACTTACAAATAATCTACGTATGCATGTGTGTATATACATCTATATTGTGACAGCCTTAGTTGCATGCTCGATGGTTAATTTTAGCATACACGTCTGAAAAAAAAAGCTGGTTTGCCTTGAGTCTTTAAATTTAGAACATACTGGAGGGATTTTTTGAAACTGTAGTGATAAGTTTGGATTTTTTGGTTTTAATTGTACTTATTTAGATTTATAGAAAGTGTCCGTGGTTCAACGGGTGTCCAGCCTGTGCCCTTACACTTCTTTAAGTAGCAATCTCATCACCATAATACTAATACATTTCTCATCCTTTTGATGAAATTTTATTCCTCCAAAGTTCCAGAGACTAAATAAAGTCCCAAAAACCAGCAGGGCTCATCATGCACTAGCAACGCAATTTCTCATTAATGTGGAGGAAAGGATGAAATAGGTTTTGCAGTGTGTTCAGAACAATCAGTACATTGTGTAGTGGTGGATCAAGAAAGGAGAGGTAAAGTGGGAGTTGCTAGCTTTAAAAAAAAAAAAAAATCCCAAGTCTCGAAGGTGCTTTATGTCCTGGGAATGCCAGGATAGCTACAGTCTTCTGGTACAGGATTGTACAGCTTGAGCAATTACTGGGATTTCTGACTTTGGCAAAGAATTTAAGGACAGATTGAAGATTCTCCAAAGCCTTAGTATTTCATCTTTCCATCTGTATTCTATACATTATGTTAGGAAAAGCTAAACAAGGACCTGAACTGAGTATGGGACTTTTTCTGAATGGACTTTCTTCAATAGAAACAGAGTTCCATTTCTGTTGTACAATAAGACTTCTTTAAAGCACACGGTCATGCTATAAATGAAAGACTCAGTTACAGAAACAGCCCAAAATTATAAAAAAAAATAAACTAGAAGAGGGGTTTCCTCTGAAGGATACATATGAAAATACTCCTAACAAAATGTCCACTTTCTTCTGTTATTTGTCTGTACAAAATTAACCTCATCCCCCTGGATACAGTCACAGTTTTCAGGACAGTTTCACTGCAGTTTGACTGTGGCCAGGCGTCCTGTCATTCATACAGCCTAAAAGTTAGCCACTGAGCAAAAAAAGTGCACCGTAAATTTTTACATCTAGATTCTAAATATTGATGTAGTAAGAATCACAAAAGGCCTAAAAGTAATTAAATTAGCATTTGAGTTACATGAACTTGAGTTCAGACATCAGAAAGAAGAGATGTAGTTAATGTGGTAGAGTTACAGTTTAAATATGTAGAGAATTACAATAGAAATACTAGAATTAGGTGGACAGAATTATTGTGGTCGGCTCCTAAAGCGACAAAAAGCCCCATTCAAGGGAAGTATATGGCTACCAACCTAAGAGCTATTCCAGCATATACAAGAAGAGAACCCAACAACTGGTGTCCCTGATCTCCCATGTTCTCCTAGATAGGTGACCTGGATACCAACATGTTGGTGTTTGAGAATGTATGAAAGCATGGCCTGGGATGAGCACAGCCACTTGTATTTTCATTTTAAAATAAAATCATCTGCTGCTTCTATAAGGTTTCTCATTGAGATTTCTGTACTTGTTAATGCAATGTTGCAACATTATCTCCTACAATTACTTCTCCCTGGTTTAATTGCAGTTTTTATTTTGGTCTGATTCTGTTAACTTCATTTACATCCCAGAAAACTACAGCAGAGTAAGTCTTGCTGTATATCATGAGAGCTTCGTGGACACATACAAAATAATTTAGTGTATTTTTTTTATGTTAGGAAGCACTTAAAATGTGAACAGATCTGGAAATTACCATCAATTTTTAAAAATAAACCTTCTGTTAATCATCCATAATGGAATACAGTGTCTTTTATTAGCTCTAATACAAACATGTTTTCTTTGGTATAGAAATGTTTTCTTTGGTGAGAACAGGAAACTCTATTTTCAACATCAGCAGAACAACCTGGATGTAAATTAGAGCTTGAATCAATGGTATATGTGTTTATTTTCAGAGTGCAGATAATTTTAGTGTAGAAATGTCTGAGTAAGTAAAATGAAAAGCACAGGGTTTTGGTTTTTTAATGTTTCTCACCCCTCTGTACACTTAAATTGTACAGTGACAATCTGGAAGGCATGCCTTTCACACCCCCAGAGTGTATCCCTGCCAGTAAATGTTCTTAGCCAATGCACAAATTGTTCATTATTCTCATCCTGCAAGTGATGTCTGGGAAGATTTTGAGAGATCATATGAGAACCTTGAGATTTGTCTCAATTAAATTATTTGCAACGTAGATGCATTTTAATCTGACAAAACTGCTACTTCCTGCATACCTCAGCACTCACATAAGGGAAGGAGATTATGAGTTGGACTATATTTTCTCAGTTTCTTGACACCAGCCTTACCAGCTGGATCATTTTTACCAAATGGCCTCTGATGGCTAAAACTGATCAGATGTCACCTTGTATCTGCTGAAATAGGCAGCTTCATACAAAAGCTCTGCATTTGCTATCTCTTTTCGGATGGAACGTACCGAGATCTGAAAACTACATATTGTTTTGGCCCTGCTGTCATCAGTTTCCTTGATGAGATGTATTTATTTTGAAGAAGACCATTACACCTGGTGTTGCACTGTAATTCTGAGAATTAGAGATACATACGACGAGCAGAACTGCAGTGTTGATGCTAAAACTATAAAAACAATCTAATGGTTGTAAACTGTTCTTCCCTCTCATGCCTACTTTAGTCAAAACTGAAATAAGTATTTGCCTTCCAAGCAAAGAAAAAATACTTTGTTATGTCCAGCACTCACTCTCCCAGTAAACCACCTGAATAATGAATAATGCAGCACTAATATCTAACTATTCATTTTTGACATTATTGTGAATAACCTTTGCTGAATATCCTGGCATAAACATGACAGAAAATGGAAAATAATCCTTACATGTAATATGTGAAGAAAGAAAGGTCATCCAAGAGATAGGAAGATAGTATTTTTTCCTTTTCTGTGATGAAAGGATGAGGTAAAAGAAAAATGTGAAGAATTATCCTGGGATCATGGGCTGCATTCCCAAATCAGACAATAAAATCTTCCATGCAAAGAGATTTCCTCTGTGTGAGTAAATTCACTAACACGCTATGAAAACGTGAGACAAGAGTCCTAAAAAAAAGCCATAGATTAAATAATACAAAGAGATGCCAGGCAGGAGCATTAAAATTTTTCATAAGCAATTCACTGCTGAATAAAACTTCAAGAGATTTTGATTTGTCACTTTTAATTCACTCCCAAAGTTATCATCAAACTTTTTGTTCTCAAAGTCATGTTTCAGTACCACGCTCTCCAGATAATAAGGCAGAAAGCTCCTTACATAAATAACCCCAAAATAAACCACATTGGCCTGGACTAGAGGGTGAGACTGAATTGTGGCACTGAGATATATTACCTCTGCATATCAATTAAGGCCCTTCTGCATCATGTAGTGTATTATTTCAACCTTTCAACAAACAAATAGCTAAATTGCCTCAGGAATAGCTTGGCTTTATATTCTTTCTGCACTTACCTCTCCAAAGGTAGTCAAAAGATTTTAGGATCTGAAGCCATTGTTCCTTCCAGCGCAGTCTGCGGGACAAAATGAAAAGCCACACCCTCCCCATTGCCTCTCTTTTCTTCAGTCACTAGACAAGTTTTAATCTGAAAGCAGGAAAAGATAAATTTCTATCTGACTGAAACAGAAGTCAAAACAGGGGAATTTTGTATTATGAATTGGATTCAATTAGCAGTTTAATGAGCTTTTAGAGAGCGGCTAAAGTGGTTGCAAAAAGCCTTCTTCAATGTCAGACAGGAGATCAGTCTTGCATAAGATTAAATCTCCATCCAGAGAAGAAAATCATAAAATCATAGTAAAGCTATGTGAATTTGAACCATTTTAGTTAATATAAGCACAAAGATGAGGTGGACAACACCACCACCACCACCACCCCATCTTAAGTTTTGTATTTCTCATTGTATAGCTTCTTTTTTCAAAATCCTTCTATCCAGAATCCCAATTACCATTTGGGACATCGATGTCTAAAAAGGTTAAATACAGCTGAAAAAGGACCACTGAAAATGCACTGCCATAGTCAGTACAACTCTCTTATACGGGAAAAATAAAGAAATTTTACTTGTTTGGCCCACCAGAATCAGGAGTGAGGGGCAATATGACTTCTGGCTACGAACATACAATGGCAGCAAACATCAAATAAAGCTGAAGACTGCTATTGTCAAGAAAAGGAATGAAGCCAGACTGAAGGTTCCAAAAGATTAGGACGATCGGCCTTCTCATTAGAATAGTGCTATAATACGTGTCTTGGAAAAGGGAATTTTGTATGTTTCTGACGGATGGCAGGGCCTACTGCATGTCATAGCAGGTGACCGCACTGAAGAGGCTTTTCTTGCTCCTTTGTCCTCCGGAGTGAAATTCACAGGAGCAGACAGAGGCCTGGTCCAGTCTTTAAGAAATGCTGAGGAGCGATGGGTATTTATCCCAAGGAGTGCTAGAAGCCAGTACTCGGGAATAAAGATACAGAAAACAGCATTTTCTCCTCAGCATTTTCCTGCAAACTAATTTCAGGTGTCCCCTCACTTGGTTTGCTGGCAGTTGTGTGCTTTTTTCGATACGTTGCCTTCTACATCATTTCATCTTCTGCACGCTTTGTAAAGGGTGACAGGTAACAAAGCAAGGCCCACACAGAGATGATGTCATTCCCCACACTTTTCCCCAGAGATCACAGGTTTGGCCTGGGTATAACTGTTCCATACGATTCCTTTGCTATAAGCAATACTAATCTGTTCTTGCTGATGACAGACGCAGGATGGAAAAGGATGCCTTCTGCCATCAGTGTTTCTACATCCTTACACTGGGCAACATAATCTGTTTTGCTTTGCTATCAAAACCCACAAAATTATGGAGTAATAGGTTCTTTCAAAACAGTTAGTACAAAAGGAAGAGTGGCTTCTTCTTAATTACAGGCAGATTAAAAAAATTGTATTTTGGCATTAAGAAGAGATTGAGATGTACCAATGTCACAATAATGTGTGCACGTGGACTGCAGCAGGATCCTTCTGTGCCTTGGAGTCACCTAAAATGAGGCACGTGACTTTCTATTTACTTTTAGCTCAAAGCTGAAGTCAAAAAGTTCATTTTGGTAAGAAAGAAAATAGGTTTTGTTCTGATGTTTTCAAAATGAGTAATTTAATTTTTGCCTGTTTGAAAGCATTAAAATAAAACATCTTCTCTTTCTGGCACAAACCGCTTGCCCATTTGAGTTCCGAAATACTTATGGTCCTTCTGAAATTCATTTGATTTAATATTCATGGAAAAATTAACTTAGCTCTAATTTTGACAAGTAACAGATATAGTCAAGAGCAAACTCTCCATCAAACACATCATCTTTTCTTACTGCCCCAAACCGGGTTGTAATCTCCTTGAAAACAGTTGCCATTCAGATTTATTTGATGAATAGGTCTTGTTCAGGAATTCAATTTGCTAACTTATAACCTTACACTTGATGGGGACTACATAATCAGAGTTGCTCATTTTGCAGCCAGTACAGCATGAGCTTTTTCACAGCTTGGCTAGAGTAGAAAGCTTTTTATAATAAGGTAGACAGCAGCGTACCGGATATTAGACTTGTCCCAGAAGGTCCATTCTCCTCTAGCTCTGCATGTGTAATGGCGGAAGAAGGATATAGCCCCTTGATCTTTAGCACCGAAAAAAATAAGAAATCAATTACGTCTGACTTTCTAGCAATGTTCTGCTATTAATTACATTTAATGGTTACAAAATGCCCATGTAGGCGTCCTTATGAAGGAATAAAGAAGGAAAGGGCCAAGGAGCCAACACGTGACTGAATAGGGCACCACTTTTAAATTAACATGTGTAAAGCTGCCAGAGATGTCTTGCATACACAGAAAGTTTCATTCAACCCCACCCAAAACCGGAGGAAAGCGTCTCCTTTTCTGATTTTTTCTTTTCTTATTGAGGCTGTGCACAACCAGTGAGGAATCTGAGAAGCATTTTACAACCCAGATTTGATTAATCTGCTTACCACTCACAGTATATACTTTTTAGAGCACTGAATATTGATTTAAGCAAGTAAAAGTTTAACACTATTTCATTTCTGGAAATACTGATGTTTTTAATGCCACATTGTAATCTAGATTGCTAAGTAGTACATCTGTTTGTTTCTTTCACATTCATTCTCAGATAAATTAATAAATAAGTGCTTTTAAATGCACATCCTAAAACATCTTTTTGTTTTTAGCACAAAGCACTCACCCATCTGAGCTTCCACATACCTGTGGTCCTTCTGAAAACCATTTATTCTAATATTCATGGAAAAAAAATGTTCATTCATGTAATAGCATTCAAATTATTTATTCCTAATTTTTAGTGACTGTAAGTGCTACTCTGTATTGAGATGGTTAGTGGCATCCGTGAGTAGGACTAAACCAATAATTTTCAGTTAATAATTTATGTGCTGCAGGATGTGAGGATAGGCACTCAAACACTGTAAGTGAAGAAAAGTCCAATCCGCTTGAACATCAACAATTTATTTTCCCATTTCCAAACATTCTGATTTTTCAGGACAGCTCCACAAGGGGACAGAGAACATCATTTTCATCTGAAGGAGAAGGCTGATGGTCAACGTAGCTTTTAATTTCTTTTGATTTGGTTAAATCTCTTTAAACAAAATATTCCTTATTAAGCTCTACTTTTTAATAGGAAAAAAATCCTTAAAATATTTAGGATTGTTAGGAAATCAGAGAAAAAGAAAAAACAAACAAACCAAAGCCAAACCAAACTAACACAAAAACTCATAGTAAATGTAATCGGTACTTCCTTTTTTTTAATATCTTTAAGCAAACAGCAACCAACCAGACACAGCAGCCTACTCTGTTCTTTGCTCACTTAATGCCATTTACTTTTATGATTGAGGTCCTGATGGATTGAAAGGGGGTATTGATCGAGGAGCTGCTTTCTCTTAATCCAAAACCTCTGCTAAAGTTCTGCTCCCAACAGCCACTCTGACTGAATTTGGGAAGAGCATTTCTGGTGCAGGCAGTGAGCAGTGACTCACAAAGTACAGCAGCTGTGCTGATCTTCTCCCTAAAATTCACTGATCTTAGAGCTGCTTTAATTATAGGGACTCAAAACCATCAGGGACCTCCTAGGTCACTGAGAACAGTCTGGTATCACAAGCATCCACCTCATATAATATCCTTCATAAACTGATTGTACTGTTCTTACTGCATCTGTTTCACACACAATAGCACTGGATTACAAAGGAACATATAAGTCTCTATTGGGCAAGGCTTACACAGAATCATAGAATCCTTCTAAGACTTGTTCTCTAGACCCTTCACCAGCTTCATGATCCTTCCTTGGACACGCTCCAGCACCTGGATGTCTTTCTTGTAGTGAGGTGCCCAAAACTGACCCCAGTATTTGAGGTGCAGCCTCAACAGTGCCCAGAGGGGCACGATCACCTGGTCCTGCTGGCCACACGATTTCTGACCCAGGCCAGGATGCCACTGGCCTTCTTGGCCGCCTGGGCACACTGCTGGCTCATCTTCAGCCAGCTGTCGACGAGCACCACAGGTCCTTTTTTTGCAAGGCAGCTTTTGAACGGTTCACCCCCAAGCCCATAGTGTTATAAGGGGTTGTTGTGCAGGACCCAGCACCTGGCCTCCCTGAAAGTCATACCACTGGCCTCGGCCCATCAATCCAGCCTGGCCAGGTCCCTCTGTAGCACCTCCAGCCCTCACGCAGGTCAACTTTCTGCCCAACCCGGTGTGGTCTGCAAATTTACTGAGTGCCTCGATCCACTCACCCAGATCACTGATAAAGATATCAAAGAGAACAGGCCCCAGCATCGGGCCCTGGGGAACACCATTTGTGACCAGCCACCAACTGAATTTAACTCCATTAACCATCTCTCTTGGGCCCGGCCACGTCCCGGTAGTGCTGTACTCAGCAAAGAGAACACCCACCCAGCCGCGAGCTGCCAGTTTCTGCAGGAAGATCCTCTGGGAAACGGTGTCAAAGGCTTTGCTGCAGTCCAGGTCGACTCATCCACAGCCTCTCCCTCCGCTGCTAAGCGGGAGACAGCCAGCCCGCGCGGAGCGAGGCAGCGGCGAGGGCTGGCTCCGTGCCCGCGCTGGGCCGGGGCGGGCAGGGGGTTCCCGCAGGGACCCGCCGGGAGCCGAGGCGACGAAAACGCGACGAAACCGGAAGCGACCCTCGGAGCGCGCAGCGCGAGGCGGCGGCGCTCGCGCGGCAGCCCCGCCGGGGGTCGTCGCCCCCTCGGGAAGGGCCCGGCCGCGGCCTCCCCCCGGCAGGAGGTCGCGCGCTCAGCGCTCCGCCGGCGGGAGCGCGCGGGGAGCTGCTCTGCCGCGGGGCGGCCGAGGGGAGGCCGAGCGGGGGCCGGGGTGGCGGAGGCAGGCCCTGCCGCCTCGGAACGGGGACGGGAGCGCCCGTCAGAAAGCGCCCGCGGCTCGGGGGGCCCTGGAGCCGGACCCTGTCAGGACAGGGGCGGTAACCTGGGTGAGGGGAGCGAATGGAGCGAGTTCACGGTCAGGCAGCAGACGGGCCCCTTCTTTGCCCGCTTCACCCTCTCGAGTGCCGCTGGCAAACAGATAGGAGGTTCTGGTTGAGAAAGAGCAGCAGATGAATCAGAGAATCATCAACAACCTCCAAGATCAAGTCCAACCGTCATCTAAACATTATCATGACCACTAAGCCATGTCCTGCAGTGCCACATCTGGGTGTTTATTTTAAACACCTCCAGGGATG
>JAAGNO010028402.1:61199-81275 GCA_033439905.1 Ceryle rudis | reverse complement strand
TGTGTGACCTCATCTAGGTGATCCTGCTCTGACAAGGGGGGTTGGATTAGATGATCTTTCAAGGTCCCTTCCAACCCATAAAGTTCTGTGATTCAATAAAGGTTTCCTAAACTTTACAAATTACATGTATTTTAAAAATAACTATGGAAAGATTCAAAGAATTGTCTCAATGAGAAGCAGCAATCCAAATAATTCAACACATTAAGATAACTTTTAAAAAATTGTCACCTGATTGCCACCCATTCCATGGCAGTTAAAGATTCCAACTTTCTCATTTTCTTTCCTTGCCATGTTATCCAGACATTGATTTGTCTCCACATTTCTTATCTAGGTGTGAAAGAGAGCATGTCACCAAAGATTACTTGTAGAAAAGAGCTAGGTCCATATTAAACCACACTGGCACCAGTTCTCTCTGCTATACACTAGATGTTATGTGAATGAAATGTAATATATGGGAACCATACTACAATGTGACACCACTGTTCAGACTCAAACTCCCAAGCAAATGTTCAAGCCACCAGGCTATGAAACCATGTTTGTTTCTTTGCTTTCTTTCAGGGATTTTTTCATCTTGGGAGACTCTTTTTGCTCAAAGGCTGAGCTAAAACAGAATGGACACAAGTGAGTCTCCAGCCCAAAAATCTTCAGAAATATTAAAGCACTTGCCTAGGCACAGCAGGTTTAATTCCCTCTGAAATCATGGGTGACTGAGTTCAATTTCCTCACTGCCTGAGTTACAGCTTTAATCTGTGCATTACTATATAGTAAGCAGGCATGAATATCAAGTCTCCTGATAGTCATGCAGCAGCACAAATGCCTGCTCCACTTTGTTAAAAGTCTTTCTTTTAAAAACACAGTACAAAATCACCCTAAAACAAGCTCAATATTTAGCTCAACATGACTGGTAGGGGAGCATAGGTGCCTAGTTATTCAGGACAGCATCATCTGTACCTCTACAGTCACTTAAACTTTAAAGAAAAACAACACAGAAATGCCCAGCAAGGCTTAGGGATCACTGAAATTTGGGGTTCCTGACAAGGGCTCTGAGGGTTAAGTTCAGAGAAGTTTTTAGCAAAGCCCTTGCTTGACCTGGTCTATTTTTTTTAAGCAAAGCTCTGCTCATACTCTACATAGAGAGTGGTACATGGAAAGTTATCCATAGCTATGTTTCTGAGGGAAGATTTTTAAAGCTCTTCTATGTCACATTCAGTACTGTAGAAAAGATGGGGAAATATTCAAATTACAGAATTACAGTACTGTATACTGCAGTTCAGTTTTCTGCCCCACTAAGAAGCCAGGTGTATCATTTTACAGGTGACAGGAACACAGATGCAAGATACTTGAACTTTGCTGGAGATAACTTGTTTGCACTACTCATCAGAAGACGAACAACTTACTGCGCAATGTACTTTACATATGGTAGATAAATACACAGGATAAAATCCTACCTCTCCCAGAGAAAAGTAATGGCGTGGAATTTGGGAATCAGGATAAACATTCTCCAGGTACCAGGAGAAAGGCTTGCACTGGAGCTTGCGCCTTAGTCCAAGTCGTGACGATATGTCCCCATAATCAACTTTAGTAACTCCTGTAGAAACAAAGAAAATTTTATTCAATGGCTGCTAATAAACATTACATAATTCCACTTAATACAGAAATTATGAAATTATTACTATAATACACTGCTTGCATGAAAGAATTTTTTTAGACAGACATCTCTACAAAAAGAAATTGTTTTCATATTCTTTCAAGATAACATTATACTGTTTCTATGCTCAAAGATGACATGTCAGTCCTACTTGTGACTTCTTTTTCCAGATAATTATACAAGAGATGCAGTCACTACGCTTGTGCTACATGTGACATTTCCTTGGCTGTGGTTTGTTGAACAGTTTGAATGCAGTTGCTCACTAAGTTATCAGAGAAGAAAGGCTGAAAGCATTAGAGTCACTAATGTCGTACTATCTCCAGTGACAACTGGGTTGCATATCTATGCAGCACAACATAGCAGTCTCCTTCTGTGGAGCAAGGAGATTTCTATTGACATTTAATTCTGTAAGCTAGGTACCACTTGCTGGACCCTTCATCATCTAACTGCACAAAGAAACAGTCAGAAGGCAGCCTTCATACAGAGAACTAATCCTTTAATAATTCAGTATTTGCTCAATATAACTGCAGCATTTGCAGGAAGTATATTCACCATTAGGACTGTTATCATTGTTCTGTGGTATTTTGCTTGCCTTTTTTTCTCCTTTGCTCCTCATTTATCAAAAGGATTCATTCTTCCTGTAGCTTTCTACTCCTTTATGGTTGTTTAATTCCTTCTGAAAATTAATTTGTGCAAGTCCCATATGCAGATGGGAAGGTGTGCATGATAAGTAGATATTTTTGCCTCACTAGAATTAAGCACTGTTGTCATTAGTATTCCAATAATATTAATTAATTAAGGGTAGGATAACTTCCAGTTTTCAAGTATCACATTCTTTTTGTATTTTCCACACTACACTTCATACTGAACAGGCCAAAAGGAATACACTACCAAAAAAAATCCAAACAAAACAAAAATCCAAAAGAGAACAAAATCAAGTCCTAGTAATTTAAATTCCCCTCACATACCACAAATATGGCTCAACTGGCCTCCAAACTATAGACCTCCAGCTGCAAACATCTTTCAGAAATCCCTCCACTTAGGACTGTGAGTTACCTCTAAAATTGTTGACCTTTAGAATTATCTCAAGCTCAGTTTCAGAGCTGACATACTGTGTTATTAAATCAATCTGCCAGCAGATGGTGTATTTTTACTCAATTAAGACAGATAACTGCATAATTTCAGCTAAATGTTTGTAAATATAAATAAAAACATTAGTCATTTCAATATTCCAGAATGAAAAATTGCTAACTAGGCTTCTTTCTTCTTTTAAAACAAAACATAACACAAGACACTGAAGACTTTTTAACAAAGATGCTGAAGAGCTGTATTAGGAAGGGAATGAAAGCAAAGGAAAGCTTGTTTTTTTAATGAAGTTTTGAACATTGGGAATGAAATTTTAAAATCTCCCAGGGAAAAAAAAAAAAAAAGGAAAAATCTCCTAGAAGACTTCAGTCTGGGCTCACCAGTGACAAAGGAAATCCCAATACCAAAAAACACAAGACAAACCATCCCTCCCCCCCAAAAAAAAACCCAAAGCAAATACTTGCTTTACCCAAAATGGAGCAGTCTCTTTATAGTACTCAAGACTCATTCACCACAGTTTGCTACACTGACCTTCAGAAAACAACTCTGTTAAGGCTTTGTCACATCACTAAATGCCAGTAAGAATTGAAGTCATAATCATAAAGAATTTTATGCAAAGTGATACTTTGCATTTACTTAATGCATACACACATGCTGTTTCTTAAAAGTAGCTTTAAATGTCACCATGCAGAAAAGTGCCAACTGATTTTCCCTCTGTTACAATGAAATAAAAGGGGTGATTTCTATTCTATTTAACCATTTTAGTCTGAAAGATTTTTTACAAATTCTTTCTGAATTCAGGTCTGCACCAAACCGTATACCATCACATAAACTACAGTTTACATCACGTTCGCAGATGGACTGAATAGCAGAACCAGTAGAGTTGACTGAGGGATTTCCTCTAAAGAGGCAGAACTACTGTTTCCTAGGGTTTCTGGTACCTTATCGATGTTACCCCAAACTAGCTTGAGTGTTCCTAAATATCTGCACTACACAGTGCAGTGGCAGTTACTTATTGGTATCAGTTCTTTGGGGATAAAAAAAAAATATAAAAATGGAAGCCAACTATGAAAGCTGCACAGTATAAAGCATATAAAAAATTAAGTACATTTCTACATCAATATTTTCTTCACAGATGAGCAAAACTTATATACACACAACTGCGATATATGCCTTCCAGTGTTTTCGTAATTGTTTTTAAAGGCTCAATTGAAAAAAAAAGAAAAACCCAACAAACACAAAACCAAAAAAACAAACCACAAGACAAGAATCAGATCAAATCCTCCCCCAGGGGACAGTTATGCCAGACTCTACATGTATATGCAACATGAGAAAGACAATTAAGTCTACTAGTTGTTCTTTCAAATATTTGGTTTTGGTTTATTAAAAAAAATTAAAAGTCAGAAATAGCACTTAACAGTACTTGCTACTGTTGTCTTTACTGGGCCATGCAATATATATTTTTAATTCCCCAACCCCCAGACAAACTCTTATTATAGTAAAATCCTGGACCTCCCTGATGATTCTATTTGTTAAACATCTTACTGTTTGCTGTGGGATAATCACATGCTTTATTTCACATATATGCTTAAAGATGTACTCAAAAATAAATATTGATAAGGCAAAAAAAACCCCCAACCTATCATCCAATCACTAGTTCTTTTGTACGAAAGTAAGATTCAACTCAGCATTTGCTTGTGCTGTCACTATTCTTGAAGAAGTTTGATATGCAGTATCAGACCACTCTGATTAGTAATATATCCTGATCTTTCCTTTTACCTTTCCAAAAACATATAATTATGCCTATCAGCCGAATACTCCTTCACTTTAATTTTTTTGTGTCACCTTATTTAAGTTTCCCATCAGCCGTGTTGCAACAGCTCTCCCATCGTCAAAATTTCAAAAGACTTGGAGATTTGCTTGCCAAGTTCAGTGTGTGGCAATATATTTACACTAAACTGATTTGAAAAAGAAATATGATGTTTTCATCATGATCCTAAACTGCTCGATCATTTTCAAAAATCTCCTGTTAAAAATCACAGAACTTATTTTTTTAGTATTATGAAACTTGATGAGCAATAATCATATAAAACCAATTTGAATAGCTACATTATTTGTATTCCCAATTAATAGGGAATGCTAGCTGAAAACAAGAGCACATGGATTCAGCCAGTACCTGTTTTGAACATAGGCTTAGCTACATTGCAAGATGTGGACTCAGTCCCTTCTTTTCAGGCTTTCTGCCTGCCCTCTTAGTCCCAGCACAACAGAAGGTATCTTCTGGGGCAAACTTTTGGTCAACAATAAAATTAATTTCCAGACAAGCTAGATGAGGCTGATTAGAGCTGGTTTTCAGGATGCTTTCAGCTCACTGTCTGGGACACAAGAGGTGAATGAATGACAGAGATGCCTGCTGGATAAGGGGCTGCTTGTAGGACCTGGAAGCCAGACTCACACACAGCATGGGGGAATGACACAGTCCGAAAGTATCCACGCTTCACTTTTAGATTAAAGATTACAACTCCTACAACTGTCAGTTTATTATTAATTAGTAGTTCAGAGATGAGGGGGAGGTAGCTGTGGTAAGCCAGTCTCATGCTTTGCAGCTTCTGCTGCAGAAAGAGACAGCTTTCCCATGCTCAGCTTCAGAATCCTGGTGCATCTCCTGTGCTGACATAGGTGCTCACTTCACCAGTAGAGCACCAACTGTTCAGCTGATGTGACCATCTTGTGAAGCCTCACCTTAGAAAATCCACTCCTCGTATTTTAGGCTGGAGAGTGATGAAAGGCCAGCACTAGAAATAAAGAAGTGGCAGAGTCTGCAGAATAGAACAACCAAAGCCAGCAATCAGACTGACCTGTACGTGCTGGATCCGTTTTCTGAAAGCCTAATAGAGAAGGGTCTGGGAAACAGCATCCTGCTGTAATGTGTGACTGTGAAAAGTGTCAGCTAACAAGAAAAGACTATAACCAGTGTCATTACTGCCACTGAGGATAGCTGTTGTGGGCAATGAGATAACCTGGATTTTGGCTGAGCAGCAGCTACTGCAACGCTTTCCCACCCAACCTCTGTCTGTACCTAACCACTTCTAAGAAGAGAGATGGCTTCTAAAATGCATGAAAGCTTAAATCAGGCAAGTAATAGTTTCTGCTAGGCTGTAATTACTAAAGAAAAAAGGATTACAGGCTTACTTTTCAAGAGGGCAGCTTTCCATTTAACCATATTACATCAATAGTAAAAAGTCTCTTGAGTTCCTATCATTCAAGCAGCAAGTTGGTTGTTTTTTTTCCAGACAACACAGATTACATGAAGTGGGAAAGCTGTATCAGAATCTTAAGTTTGCTTTCCTGAAACAATCCCTCTGTGAGTCACTATCCTAGGGGAGCAGAAGAGAAAGGACACAAAGTAGGAAACAAATTTCTTGTTAGCTAGACTCAATGATGCCTGTCAGCATACTACCTCCTTCAAAATCCAATTTTCTCATCCATGTCAACTAACCAAGAAAAAAAACCCTGAGTGCACAGAGGATTGCCTGTTTTCCTCACTCTTCTGCACCCAGGCTTGCAAACCAGCATCAGCCTCAAAATCCTCACCTTGATCCTTGCAGGAACTCATGACACTGTCATAGTAACATTGAAAGTACACATTCTACTAGCAAAGAGCTACACAGGCCTCATATTGTACTCTGCCAGAGGGTCACTACACCATCATTCTGCAAGAACTAATCATTTAAATTTTTATATTAGAAGGATACCTGGAAAAGCAGAGTATAGCTAAATGAGCCAGTGTAGCAGAGATTCAGAGTTCCTAAGACAACTACTGGCCAGAAAGACTTACTGACATTTATGCTGATGTTATTTGCTGTCAACAGATAAAATCAGGGTCTGCAACACTCAGATAAGACTGTAGATACCAACATAACAACAGTAAGGCGGTTGTGAACTTCCTAAAACAGTAATCCTTATTAGTTAATACCTACTGGCTCCCAGAATTCATGTGAATTTGAGGGGTGAGAGGCATAAGTAGCACTGAATATATTTGTGTTCATGCTCTGAACAGTAGGTATTACATCATAGCTAAGAATGACCTGCAGTACTAACCAGACTCTTCATGGCCCCAGGCAACAAACCGATTTCCAGACAACCCAATGTATTCAGGTACTGAATGATCCTATTCTTGAAACACTTGGAAATTCTAGTATCAACAGTGCAGTATCAATATGGATACAGGTACACAAATCAGAGCACATGCCAGGTGGCAGATACAGATGTTCTAAGATGAGCTTGGCCAGAACATGTCCCTATCCAGCAACCATTCAGGCTATTAGCATAAACCCTCTGCAGATATGCATTTTTTGAAAGGAAAGAAAATACACAGTGCAGTTATAGGTAATTGCTTCAGTTACTTTCACCATTTCACAATTTTTACTGTATTGTATTTTGAATTAAATTCATTCTTTTTCTCCATCAGGTGAATGCATGCATATTCCACAACACCGCAGAGCTATGAAAGAAAGTCCTATCAAAAAAACCATCCTACAAAATTCAAACAGTACAACTTCTTTTGTAGCTTACACTTCCCACATGAAATGGAAGGACTATAGAGATTATATATAATATATCAGTCTCTTATCATGGTGTTCAGTAATTTACATTTGTTTTTAAGAATGAGGTTATTTTTATAGATGGGTGTTCCAGCTACTTAGTACATTGTAAATTCTAGCTTGACATGGATGCATAAAAGCAACCTTAACCAGAATTGATTGCCCCTATTTATATACAACTTTTCTGAATATCCGTTCATGTCATGTTTGAATTTGTATTGCTTCATTAGTAACAACACAGGGCAGTAATCATAAGCTTGTGATTCCACCTACAAAGCTTTGAGTAGTAGCAAGAAGTATTTTTTTTAATTAAAACACTTACACAGTCTTGAGTAACACATTCTCTTAAGACAAAAAACCCACCATAAGTCCGCACAGTCACTTGTTCTCACAAGTATTCTTAAAACCTGTAATCTAAATTTGACACTGTTCAGACTTGTACTATATTGTATTACAGTTTTTAAATTTCAATAGTAACGCAGGTTTAATAAGCAAGTCATAAGGAAATAGTAGTTTCAAAGATACATCTTTGGAAATGCAGACAGGGCATACAGAACTACCACATAATATTTAAAGTTGAATGTCTCTAATACATGCTTGCTAAATTCTGGAGGCATGTTACTAAAGTTTGTCTCTCTGTCTTTTTAAGCAACAACAAAAATATCCTGTAGTGGAAAGTAACAACTCGGTATTTCCCAGTATTTCTTTTCTATCACTATTTTTTTTTTTCCCCAGAAAGTCTGAATTCATAGGGAATTTGCTCTCGTATTTTACATCCTCTTGTTTTGTTAACATCTACTTTAAGAAACATAACAAATACCACCACAGTCAAGTATACTGGCAACCTGCCCCTATACTCTAGATAGTGAAGTGCAAACTCTACCAAGCCATAAATGTTAACTTTTGCCACTCCTGCTACTACATGATCTTTAAGGTCCCTTCCAACCCAAACCATTCTATGATTCTGAGATATATTTAGGTGGCTAGTTCTCAGTACTACAGTTGAGCTCTTTGGTATTCCACTGAGCTTTAATTCTATTGCACAGGAAGCTCATTCATAAATTATCTGCATGATTAAAAAACCAAACAAACAAAACTTCAGGGCACATCTCTGGCTAACAAAATTATTTTTCAATTAAGACCTTCCTTTTGTACATCTTTTGTGAGCTTTGTCTTACAAACTTCAAAGCAGTAACGTTTTTATTCAAATACTCCTGTTCTTTCCCAATAGTAGTAACATTTTGATTCTTAATAGGTATTTTTCAAAACCAAAGATCAGCTTACCTGGGGAAATGATGTAAAAAAAGTTTTTGAATTCATCCATCCAGACTTCTGCAAGCCGTCTGTTATTTTTATTAATTATCTGTCCTGTACCTCCTGGAAAAGTGTATGGTGTTGCTTTTCTGAACACATGCCCAACATGTGAGCAAGTTACAATTTCCAAAGTGCCACCACACTGCCAGATCTGAAAGCAATAGAACAATTACTGTATAGCTTCAAGTCATTAAAAAAAGTTTTATAAATGTTCATCACTTGCTTCTGTTCAAGTTGGAGAAACAACATTAGTTGAGGTCTACAACAAATACATCCTCCATGGGAGAGAAATGCATGCCTGTTTCCTGCTCAACAGATAAAGATGTTCACAAGCCATGAGTAAGGTAGTCTCAGGCTTTCTGTCAGGCCTCACAGAAATAATACATCAGCAGGAGACTACTATAGAGAACTGGGCAAGCTGACAGCGAAGGAAGGAAAAGGCTCACATAAATCACAGAGAAGTAACAGGTGGAGATATGTCCAAGAAAAGTCCATTACAAAGTAGAATCTCCGCATAAAAAAACCAAAACAAAACACCACCACACGCTTCCCAAGTAAAGTTTCTGAAAAAAATATCAATTTCATTTTGGACCTCTAAAAATGGTAGATTGATAAAGCTGAACTATTTCAGAAGTGTCCACCTCTATGCTGTAAGCTGGTTAAATAAAACAAAAGGAAATAGTGCTAACTGGTTAGGAGTGCTCCCATTTCACTGACATTAAATCATGCACCGATGACATCACCCTTAACTTATGGCTCCTCAACTAACTTTTGTAACTGAACTCCTTTTAACACACACGCATTCATTCTTCAGGATGACCATCCCAATCTTTTAATCACAAAGCTCTGCCAATTGTTCACCATGCACCTTTCACTGATCGATAGTCTTTACATATCTCCATTACAGGAACTTGACAGGAAGCGAAGTGATAACTGCAAGAGGAGAGGACACTGGTATTTTACAGAATTCAGAATGCACTGTCCCGTGTGACAGAACACTCAAAACAGAAGAGTTTTACATACCCTGAAAGAAATTTCTAAGTTTTCTCCACCCCAAATATCCATTCCAGCATCGTATGTTCCAATTTCCTGGAAGTAATCTCTGTCTATTGAAAAAAGACCTCCTGCCATAGTAGGTGTCCTGAGGAAACAAACAAACAAAAAAACCCCCCAAATGATAAGCATCAGTCACTATCAAAACGTATACTTCAATACATTTCACTCTTACATTGACAAAATAGCTTTTTCTTTCCCAAGTTCCTAACATGTTCCTTCTCAGCAGGCTTCCAACCATATTCAGTTACTACTGATGTACTTGCTAACTCAAAATTTTCCAGAGATGGAACCAGTTTGTGACAGTTCTCCTTACTTTCTCACTTCAAATCAGAGTCGCGAGAGAGAAACAGCCCCTAGAAAGCCGTTGCCATTCCTGAAAAAGACTTCTGCCTCCAGTGCTGGTAACTCATGAAAAAGAAACCAGCTTCTTACAGGAAATTCATACTTCTGGTGACTGTTCTTGGAAAAGTTGTGGGAGGCCATCAAGCGGCCTGCTTACTTTCACTATTATTGCTTCAGACAAGAAAATTGTAGTCAGGGTTACATCCAGATTATTCTTTACAAATTCCTTATTGTTAAAAAAATAACAACACTACACTAGTTTCTCCCAACTTTAGCAAAATCTTCCAAATTTCCAATTTTCAGTCAACAAATACACAGTACATAAATTACACATTAGACTGATGATACAGTTTGTAGTTCAAGTATACAAATTCTTTGCACTTTTAGCATAATGATTTTCTATCACTAACCATTTTTCCTGAAACACTTTGGGCTTTTTCTGAAATGCACATAAAATACAAGTTAGGTCACAATCTAACTAAAAATTTATGGCTGTTCCCCCCCCACCCCGAAAAAGAGACGGGGTGGGTCAGTGGGGAATACAATTAGCCATGTGCTGAGAAGACCTCTGGATTTCTTAAATTAAAAACAAACAAAGGGCAGTAAAGGCCAAATCCCAGTAAAGGCCATTGCCCACTTGCCAGAACAGTGAGGCCAACCAATGTAAGTTTGCAATTGTTAAAAGCACACATTACACACAAGCTATCTCTTTCTCATTACCTTTGTCATAGCGTCTACATGACATGCAAGCATAAAGTCATCTCCCATCCACGCAATATGAAGACATTTACATATGTATACACACATATATATACACATACATATATGCAAAAAACATATGCATCTTTTAAAAATATTATTTTTTTAAAACAAAAAACTAAAAAGGCTCAATAAAAAGATAAAAATGAGCTTGAATAAAACCCCATGCATCAGCATAAAAACTAGTTACAAGCTAGTAATTCATTGCTAATTGACATAAAAATATTTCTGAAGTAACAAACTGTTTCCTTCATTGCTACCAAAAATTACCACCAATCTGTGTAAAAGAACTTTTATGCTGTTCCTTCAACTAGACAAAAATAACAGAATCACAGAATGTATGGGGTTGGAAGGGAGGTCTGAAGATCGAGTCCAAGCCCCCTGCCAGAGCAGGACTAAAACTAGGGCAGATCACTCAGAAATGCATCCAGACAGGTCTTGAAAGTCTCCAGAGAAGGAGACTCCACAACCTCTCTCAGGAGTCTGTTCCAGTGCTCTGTAACCCTTACAGTAAAGAAGTCCTTCCTCATGCTGAGGTGGAACTTTCTGTGCTTGAGCTTGAATCCCATTGCCCCTCATCCTATCACAGGGCACAAGTGTAAAGAGGTTGTCCCTGTTGCCTTGACGGCCAGCCCTCATGTATTTATAGACATTTATTAGATCCCCTCTCAGTCTTCTCCTCTCCAGACTAAAAAGTCCCAGGTGTCTCAGCCTTTCCTCACAAGACACGTGTTCCAGTCCCTTAACCATCCTTGAAGCCCTCCATTGGACTCACTCAAGTAGATCTGTCCCTCTTGAACTGGGGAGCCCAGATCTGGATGCAATAGTCCAGGTGAGGTCTCACTAGGGCAGAGTCAAGGGGGAGGAGAACCTCCCTTGATCTGCTGGACACACTCTTAATGCACCCCAGGATACCTTTGGCCTTCTTGGCCACAAGGGCACATCGTTGTCCCATGGATAACCTGTCTATCAGGACTCCCAGGTCCTTCTCCACGGAGCTACTCTCTAGCAGACAGCCTCCTAACCTGTCCTGGTAAAGTAAAGACTGAAGCAAAGAAGTTATTCAGCAACTCTGCCTTCTCTGCATCCTCTGTTATCGGGCTCATGCCTCATCCAGCAGTTGGCCCACACCTTCCCTGTTCTTCCTTTTACTACTGATATATTTGAAGAAGCTCTTCTTGTTCTCTTTTACTTCCTTTGACAGTTTAAATTCTAAGAAGGCTTTGGCCTTTCTTGTTGCCTTCCTACAAACTCTGACAACGTCCCTTTCACTCCCCCAATTGAGAAGTCCCTTCTTCCACAAACTGTGAATTTTTTTCTTCCATGAGACTTTCTTCAGAAGATCCTCGTTCATCCATGCAGGTCTTTTACCACTGTTACCCAATTTTTTACTCGAAGGAATGCACGTATCTTGGGCTTGGAGGAAGTGGTATTTAAAAACTGACCCGTTTTCTTGGGCTTCCTTTCATTCCAGAGTCTTAGCCCATGAGATTTCTGCAAGTAGATCTTTGAAGAGTCCGAAGTTAGCCCTGAGGAAGTCCAGGGTTGTAATCCTACTTATTGCACTGCTTCTTCCTTGTAAAATACTGAACTCCACCATGTCATGGTCACTGTCACCAAGGCTGTTCCCAACTTTAATGTCTTCAACCAGACCTCCTTTATTCGTTAATACAAGGTCCAGCAGTGCACCTCTTGCTGGTTCCTCCACTACCTGCATTAGAAAGTTTTCATTGATGCACTGCACGAGCCTTTTGGACTGAACATGCTTAGCTATGTGGGCTTCCCAACAAATATCAGGGCAATTAAAGTCACCCATAAGTACTAAGGAGTGTGATCTAGAGGCTACTTCCAGTTGACCGCAGAAGGCCTCAACAACGTCATCTTCTTGGGTTGGTGGTATGCTGCAGCATAATTAAGTACTTTAAAGATTAACCTAGAAAGGATATGAGTAAACATGAGATTAACATTTTAATCAATTTAGTAATTTTTTATTACCTAACAGGAAGGGTTCGATCTCCTTTCCGTCGATCCATCTCCCTCTGAGGAACAGGATACCAACGAAAATTCAGCTTCCAGTTGAATCCACCATAGGTCATGTCAGAACCTGCCATATATTCGAAGGTGTCATCGCTAATTACGTCAATGATAGGACACACTACTGTTCTCCTAGGAAAAAGAAAGAACCAAAAATCTATTAAAGTGTCAAAAAAGGTGGTTTTGGTTTTTATTCTGTTATTAACACAGTTTAAACTTTCAGAGTCATCTCTTACAACAGTACTCAACAGCCTATTACCAAGAAACATTCAAATTCTGTCTTGCTAATTAGATTTAATTAATCTAAAGGAAAACGTGGTTTTCTGATATAATTTTGGCAATACTGTCTCTTTTAAAATAATATTTGCATTATTACCAGCAATAAAAATTCACCCCTCTGCAGATAGAAAAACTGATCACAGCTTTCTCAGTGCTACACGGTGATTTGATAGAAAATAAGAGGGTTTCATTTCTAGTTAAGTGGCCAAAGTAACTTGCATTTTTTGAAACTAAAACTTGGTCATTAGCTCTGGGGAATTATTCTTATTGCCCTCAGGACTAAGAAATTGTAGTCTTTGTTAAAGTATACCTATGGTATCGAAGTCGACAAAGAGACCTTCTTGTCCACCGTCTTAACATTATTAACACATATACTCACATAAAATAATTCTAATGATCTTAAAGACCCTTAAGTAACCATCCTTAAGCAGGCTTCCTCTCATGGAAAGCTCTGTAAAAAGATTCAGGGGTTACAACTAAATTTAAAGGACTTAGTTGAGCCAGTTGTAACAATTTACGTATCATTGTTCTCACAAAGTGTTTTAATGATAACTTTAAGACTAGTATTATGTCTTAGCACAGTGCTGAACAATGATTCTTTATTACATGTAGCTTTTTCATCATGTAATGCTATATTTTGTACCATTAAATTTGAAAGTGATATTTATGTTTAACATAAGAACAAAAAGATCTGTAGCATGATACTTAATATCTAGTCTATTTAATATGCTGCTTACTAACAGACTACTGTGAAACTACAGAATTACTGCTCAGATGTATGAATGTTTTATAAAGCAGACCATTCTCTCACTTGCTTCATTTCTTTTTTCCGCTCTCAATGCAATTTCCATTACGCTATCATGGATGTAGTGTTTTAAGTATTGACTGATGACAGAAATACAAAGCTATGTTACTGCGGTGTAGATCAGTATGATTCCAGGAACTACCTAACTTCAGAAAATACATCACAGCGCAGAATTCCACAAATCAAATACATTACAAAAAATACTTTACAAAATAAAGAAATCACAATGTGAACCCAAAAACTGTAAACCTGACAGCTCTTGCTCACAGTGTTGGTGTTACATGAGATCAGGGCTCCATTTCTTCCTTAAGAATATCTTCCCAAATTCAGGAAGGAATGGGCTGGGCTGCAGACAGACCACCTCAAATTCCACTGCATTCTCAATTCCATTCATGCTCAGGTCTCCTGCCATTTAACGCATTATCCCATGGATCCCAATATAAGCTTCACTTTAAACCAAGTTTTACTTTTTAAAACTTGCAGTGAATTAGCCTTTTATCCTTACGCCAATGACAATTTACCCAGCCCTACAGAAAGGAGGTATTTGCTTGTAGGCTATACTGTAATACTTGGAACATTTCTTAATAACTGAAGAAAACAACACGGACCAATTAATAGATAATTACCTGTCAGCTTTGATCCTTGCCAGCAGAGGTTCAAGCCAGCCTACGGTACATTCACAATGAGCATCTAGGAAGGTGATGACCTGGCCTTTAGAAGCAGCAGCCCCCTTTAATCTGGCTCTAATCAATCCAGAGCGCTGCTCCATTCGAATCACGTGAACAGGTACTTTTAATTTTTTCACATAATTTTCCAGCGGTCTTTTCAAGAAGTCTGCAAAGAATGATCAAAACCATGGAAACAGTCAATGACATAGTTCAGCGTTCCTTCCCGCCATTCACCCCCCGCCCAGTGAAGACTTGAATTAAGAAAAGAGACATTTTCTCTTTTCTATCCTTTTCCTCCTTTCTCAGATAGTTTTGTCTACTGCTTATTCTACACTTCACAATACGTCCTTCAACATTTCCATGCATTTCACTTGTTAGAGCAGGAAGTTCTTGCCCCCTTCATTTCTTCATTATAGAAGAAAAGAAAATTTAAAAATGAAGAGAGTGTAGAATGCTTACACAGAAACCAGCTGGGATAGGCAAGTTTTTATTGTGGAGTTCATGCGAGTCTCACTTTCAAAAACATATGTGTAAGTGCTCTTGCTTTTTTTTCTATTAAATTACCACTATAACGCCTAAAAACAAAACTAAAGACAAAATGAGCTATACATAAATGAGTATCTGTAACACTATCAAACCCCAGCTTAGCTGAGGAAAAGTATTATTCAAAATAGAATGGCCATAACTGACTACCAGATGCCTAGAGACTCAAAATTACTTGCATTACAAAAGAGCTGCTAAATTAAAACATTTCCCATTGCCAAGCACAGTTTTTGTCTATCATGAAAAATTAGACTATAATGGATGATGCTAAAGGAAGAACAAAGAATTGAGGGAGAGTGCAATTGACAGGCACAGAAAGTGACTCCTGCAGATTTCAAAGATGTAAAGGCAGCGAAATGTTCTTATAACACAGCTATGCAATATATTAGATTATATACTCAAAGTACATGGGAGTTGTACTACAACAATGCAAAGCCTGTAGTAGGATTTAGCATAAGTATCTCATACAAGATAAGCATTACACTGGAGGTGAGGGGAAGAAGCACGGCATGAGCTCTCAGTGGCTGTTTTGTAAATCTCAAGAGGTAGGAGCTGACCTGAGGGTGATTACTATTCCTTACCACTGCTCCAGATGAATGAGTTCTAATTGCAACCTCATTTTTTTCCATGCATTGTTGGACTGTCACTAAAACCCACAGAAATAAGTTCTGACATCTTGAAAGCTGAACTGTGCTAAAAGAGCCTAAGATGTTGATAAATCTGAAATATTTGTCTCCAGAGAAACTCGAAGCTAATTCTTATTTTGCGTATAACAGAGACATATGTTTATTAGTACAAAGCGTACACGTCTGAGCACTTTGCAGGCCTTTTGAGGTTGAGCACACACAGAGATCATTTGTCTGAGTGAGTCTGTAGTAAATACAATCTCATCTCTTTACAGCGTAGCTTTCCAAAGCCACTAATTTAAAAGAACTAGTATCATGGTAATGTTTATAGTTTTAATGTATACAGCTTCCATGTCATACACAAAGAGAATAAAACAGTGAAGCGCTTCTCTCTATGCTAACTATCTTATGAGCAAGTCACACAAATAAGCATGTTCATTTCAGATGTAGTACTGATAAGCTTTTAAAGTAGATCTAGCTACATCAAGCTGAATATGGGCTGTGACACTGGTCTCTGAATGCACAGTTACATTAACAGAATGGTAAAACTCTGCCAGGAGGAAGAGAGGAAATATTTCAATAATACAACTGCAGCCACTAATGAAAGTCAGGGTCAACATTTTGCATGTAAATCTGAAGTCCTACCTGCATTTTCATGTAAATGATTTCAAATTCCAATTTATCCAATTTTTTCCAAATACTCTCCAATTATTTTTTTTTCCCCTCTACAAAACAATCATAGATGTGTGCAGTGTTTTCACTATGGAGTGAAGAGGGTCAAGAACAATCCTTCTCCCATGTTTAACCATGTCCATAAAAATATTTCTATGGGCTACCACCTTGTTCAAAACTTCAGAAGGGAGTATTCTCAGAAACAAAATATTGTGTCAGACATTCAGTAACTGTGCCCTTAAAATATTACTAGAATTTCAGCAAAATAAGCAAAAAGGTAAAGCTTTATGCCTCATCCCTGCGAAAGCATGGAAAATAACTCAAGCATCAAGATTCCTGGTGTTCCTCTACTAACATCACTTAGGGTTAAATGCTCAAATCTAAGAAGCATATTTTCCCTCAAGCGCTGTCTCTCCAAGGGATACACTTCCCTCACAAACTGCTCCCTTAGTTCAAGAATCAGAGTCTAGAATTTTGGACTAATCATCCTTCCAGAAACTGGTAAAAGTTTCTTGTAAGGCGAGACTTGTTTTTTCATTAAAAGGCTATTTGAGTAGTCTTTTAATGCATGGAATACATTTTGGCCTACAAGAAGTGCCAGAATCAAGTTGTAGAGGTAACCTATTGCTCATATTTATACTAAATCCTGCATTTAACACTCAAATGAGAAGTTTTATGTATCACAAAGTAAGTTGCTTATGAATGACCCAGGATGACAGCTGAATAAATTTTTATCATTGTCTCATACACTTCAGAGTGAGGTTTGATATTAAAAAAATCAAACCAAACAAACAAATAACCCAAAACAAACAAAACCCACAAATACTTCTACTTCAGAACAATAATAATAATACATGTCTTTTCAGAGGTATAGTGTATTTTCATTTAACTCCTTCTGCTGGATATTCCTTTCAAACTTCTTCTGTATCAAAACGGTGTATAAGCCTACGTAGGGTTATGGACAGTTTAAAGAGCATCTTCTGTGGCAGCAGCAGAATGAAGGAAGTAAAAATATTCAGTTCAAAACAAGTACATTAAGTTGAAAAATACCTTGCTGATTCTATTACTGAGTCACATTAATATGAATCTAAATGAAAAATAAATTTCAAACTTTTTTTTTTTTTTTTTAGTTTAACCACAATAAAACACAGATTTATCACATATAAGAATGCACAAGCAGTTTTAAGAAGTGTGAATACTTTTGTACAATGTTGTTGTCAGGAATTTAGTTTTGGTTACATTGCCTTGATCTGTATCTGTCTAACAAATTTCTGTGAGTGTATCCTATCCTGATGCAACCTGCCTGCCATGCTTGGCCATTCAGTGCTGACCTAGTTTTAAGTACTAACTGTTCCTAATTCCTCCTGGTTTTATGGTTTGGTTTTTTGGTTTAGGTTGGTTTTTTGTTTTTTTTTTTTATACATACCAAAGATTAGTATTTAACAACTAAACATATAATTCTGATCAGTAACCAGAGAACAACGTTACAAATACATCTTGTTTCTCCAATGCTTTTCTTTTTGGTGTAAGCAAGCATGGTGGTAATATGCAAATTCATTCTTCTAAGAGCATGACACTAGCAGGTACAAAGTGTGCTTCAGGCAGACTGAATGCTTACTTTATTCCAATTAAATTGACTCTGATGCTAGAATTCAAAATACACTACTCAGGCTGAACATTTTCTTTTTTTTTTTTTCTGGAAAAATCTGCTGGTTTAGTTTAACACAAAGAGAATGCTTAAGTAGCATATGCTAAACCCATCAAATTTTAGGCATCATACCCTTCTGTTTTGTTTAATGTAAAAGCATGCTTGCTGGAACAGTAACAAGTTTTTGGAAATCAAAATTAAAAAAAAAACCCCTTTCAGTAATTGTTGAAAATAACTACAAATGAAAGATGCCTGAGCGATCTGAAATGAAGATCACAGATTTCAAAACTAAATATTGGAAGAGGTTCAGTAACAACACCAAAAAAAAGTCTGAAATGCTGTATCTTTCAGTTCTCTAGCTCTTATTATCTATCTCAAACCCAGAAACAGAAAACTTTTTTTTTTTCCCCTCTAGAGAAAGCCACATTCTTTTTAAACTGGACTATAACTCTTCTTCATAATGAGGACACGGCTACTGCTATGTTAAAATTGATTTTTTCTAAAACAGAAATAGAAGCAGCAAAACATAAGAAATATCATAACATTATTTTAATATTAGCTTGCTCTCTATTTCTAGGTCCTATTGAAAGTTGACCTGTCACAATTAATCATTAGCACTGATCTGAATTAGTGCCAAGGACTGTTTTAACAAATGAAAGAGAGCACGCTTGCAATAAACTTTGTTTTCCTAGCAAGACTCTGTGCACCAAAGCTAACTAACCAAAACAAATGCCCGCTCTCTGTTCCATTAAGGAAGCATATACCTTTACAATAACCTCGTATAGACACTCAGAATCCAAACATCAGTATCCATGTTAAAAAGAGGACGGTTCCCCGGGAACAGCTCCCGGCAGAGGCGAGCAGTTTCACATACACTAGAACCAAAGACGTGTGGAATTTTTATATGAAGGCTGAAAACCTACAAGACATTCAGGGGTGCAATTACAAATTCCTCACATGTGAAAATAGTGAAAATTTGGTCTTGTGCCTTTCTGAAAGCAAAAGTTAATAACACTTCTTGTCTAATCTGGAACACATTTATGTGGTAGCCTTGCCCTTGGCATGGGCATTCCTCGTCTGCTGCCAGGGCATAATTGTATTTAAGGCCTCTGTCCCTTCTTCCAAATTGCACTGAAATTGGCTGAGGCAGTTGAAGTTAGTACCAGCAAGAATGCAAAAGCAAACGAGGGTGCCTGACAGAGGAAAGGAATAGACTGGTAGAAGTGGAAACAGAACCTGAGCGTGTGACATATGCTCCCTTAGGAAAACAGGTTGGTCAAAGCTCAGTTAGCTGATGTGATCTTTCTTTAGTCTACTCAGCTACTCCGCAACCAGCTGTACTATAGACCTACATAGTTTGGAATAGGTCAGTTAATATGCTACAGCATCATACACACATTCACCTGAAGAAGAAATTCATTACAATTTCTACCGTGTCAGACAAGAAGTGCAAAAATCCACTTGTAAAATTCTTCAGGCTACAAAAACTCTTGTTAACCATTGTAATGGTTACTGTCATAAAACCTCCTGTTAACCATTGCAATCCATACACCATAATACTGCTTAGACCACAGGATCTGAAATCCAGTGTCTCTCTTCATACATAGACCTTATTTGGACAGATCTTGTTGGCTGGACAACAGTCAGCCATCTTATTCTTGAAGGTGGAATCATCATACGCAGCAGATTATGGATTTTGTATCACTGGAATCAGAAGCATCAAGGCAGAGATGTCAGCATGCTGGGTGTAAAACCCTTCCATGACTAAAGCATGGGAACTCCTGCTGATATAGGTAACAGCCTACAACTGGTGGCTGACAAGATATTTTTCTAGTGGCCTACAAGCTATTAGTCCTAGTGAAAAATTTTCCAAACTTATACATAGAAATATAGAAAAGCTTTAGATGAGAAAAAAACTAAACCAAACAAAAAAACCCAACCAAACAAAAAAAAAAAAAAAAAAAAAAAACCCAATACAAACACGACGTTAAA
>JAAGNO010028402.1:33489-51004 GCA_033439905.1 Ceryle rudis | reverse complement strand
GAGCTCTGAATCTGCAGAATGAACTTTCCAAGGAGCTAAAGATCACCACAAACCACAGGGGGGAGGGGGGAGTTCTACTTCCTCCCAGATTTGAAAGTCAGCTTGGTAGCAGGAACTGAGCAGGGTAGTTTGAGTCACCAATAAAGCCTTCAATAATAACTTAAACTCACTACATTATTGTACTAGTTAAACATTAAGGTCTTAGAGATGTGCACCCCATTTTTCTATTAAGTGTTTGAAGTCGTAATTAGTATGACTTTACACCTAGTTCACTCAAATACGTAGGGTCACTTGGCAAAAAAAAAAAAAATCTAATTATACCCTAACACTGTCTATACGACTCAAAGCCCAACATACCTACTCGCTGAATACAGACAGTTTGAAAAATGACAATTAAAAGATCCCAATTCTTCTGCAGAACTAGCTAAGGTGCAATAAAATGTCTAATATCTTAAATTAGGGCAAAATTGTACCAACTAAAGAATAAATTTACAAGGAAGATCTTTTATGCTAAGTTCTACAGATAACACAGCCTTGGAGGAAGGGTTGCTAAGATATCCCAAAACTATCCACACTCGCCCTTGCTGCAGCTCTGCCTGGGGAAGCCCATCACCCTTCTAAGAAATCCCAGCCTGCAAAATATGACACCCTCCCAGTGCTGCATCATAAGCTCCAGTGGGGAGCTTATGACATCATTCTGTCCCAGCTATGCCTCCAGTGTTGCCAGTCTTGACCACTTGTGCATGGAAAAGCGTTTTAAGATGCCTTTTTTTTTTTTCCCAGTGTAAAAAAGTCAGAATTGGGTTTAAACTCTCACAGAGAGTTTTAATCAGGGACCCAAATGTCTCCTTCAGTGCTTTATATAGTCCATGAGTTATTAAACAATGAATACAGCCTGGAAATCTCAGCCTTAGAACACAGTAGTCTTTCTTCATTTTGCGAAGCATCTTTACAAGTCACTTCAAACAGCACTGATAGCAAAATCAAGTCATGTGACACATACAAATTTCATACACTTAACCACACTGCCTTTCCAGCCTAAATACTGGTCTAACACACATAGGCACAACTGAACACCTATGTTAGTCATTTCATTGGCACTTATTTTATTCATCACCTCCCCCATCTTCAGCAAAATCGAGGCAAGACTCCAGTGTGCTCCTAATCACCCAGCTTTTACTCTTTGCTGTCATGTCAAGCCCACAGCTGCGCATTTTCCCGGCAACTATGAATCAACTCCCACTTCTATGACTGATTCACAGGCCAAAATAAGATGCGCTTACAAGAATTATTCTATTAACAATTTAAAACCAATCTGCTATCCCCAGCTGCTCTCTCCCCCACAATAACCACCCTCCAGAGGTTGTGGCACTGTCAGTTATATTAGCTGGTTATGCTAACATGCCACAGTCCCGATTCAGGGAAGCATCCAGGTTAAAAAAAAATTACTTGTTTTAGCTTTTTGTGCTAAGCCAATTGTTTGGTTGGGATTACTGAGAAAAGCAAGTAGAATAATGTTGTCACTTACAGGCACAAAATGACTAGCAATTCAGGCATATGTCAATGATTTTAAAGGCATCTATGTGCCTTGGTAACTTTGTGCCAAATGATAAATATAAACCTGTTAACATGACTGAGGCACAGCTCAGCAGAACACAGATTTTGGCTTCTGTAGATGTCTCATACTGAGGAGTTCCCTGAGCTGGAGAAGTGCCTAGAAGTTATTAAAACAGCTCACATTTTTGTTCTTCTAGCAAGGAAACAAAATTTCTTGGCCAAATTTCTTGTCCGGAGTGGGACTTAAACAGAGCTTAACCTATGAGCGCTTGAGGACTGAGTAGGTACACAAATGCGCTTGCCTTCGCACAGATGACGGGGGTTTGGCGGAACTAGAAATTAATGTGAAGGATAATGTAGACTACTTCAAAAGCTGCTCTCCAGCTGACAGGTTATGTCATCCCCATTAAATACATGCAAGTTGGTCCTGGCACACCTAATTCTACCAGTTTTTCAATGATTAACCATTAGGAAAAACTTTGTTACAGACTCTGTATTTCAGAAGATCTGCCATCCTGAGGAATTATAGGACCTGGAAGAGTCACAACTTCCCCCAACACCACTTTGAAGGAAACAACCCACAAAAGCTGTTAAGAAAATAACTACACAGTTGAAGAGCCAAGAGTGCCTTTGAATATATCGTGCGTTTTCGAAATGTTAATTGAAAGTGGTACTGGCAGCCATGCTGCAAGCACATCAATGTGGTAAGGAACTATTAGAAATTACCCATTCTCCTTCTCCCCAAACCGTTTCCATATTAGCAGGGATATAGATGGAGTAAGTTACAACAGTAGCAACTTCAGTAATGCATCAGAAAGTGTTTCTGATCATTTTGCCTATACTTTCATAAGATATACATACAACACTGAAGCATATTTATAGTTTTCACTAATTTGAAAATGGCTAGAGTGTTCTTGGAAAGTAATATTAATCCACACATACAGATTAAGACACCACTGACTTGTAAACACTGTATTGGTTCTCAGATTTGGTGGGAAATGTTAATACACTGCCCAGCTTCCTTATTTATGTGACCTTACAGACCTTACAGAAAAGATGACAAAAGGAGGAGCTCTTGGGGGACCATTTTTCTCTCAAAAATTTCCACTAAAGATGCGCTTGGCAAATGAATGTTAAAATTGTTGGCAGCAATTTAAAAAAAAACCAAAGAATCCAATTCTGCCCTGAGACCTTACCTAAAATTTTATTCTAAGATTCCACTTAAACACACACAATGTACTATGATAGTATTTGTGCCCATACAAATGGAAAAATGATATTGTGAAACACAATTGCTGCATTTCATTTGTCTGCAAAAGCTTGAGTGATGCTTAGCTAACAAATTTTTAATGGTTCATGAAAAATTCTCTTTCCATTTCTGGTTAATTCAAAGTGTAGATTTCACAAAGCTTGCAATTAAATTAACTTCTTAGAGCCACAAATTTATTTTCTTATCTACTTGCACTATAAAAATGGTAGAATATATATATATGCAAGTTTTCCCATACAAATGCTGATAAACAGATGTCACTCAGTTTTCTCTGTACTTCCAGGGTCATAAGGAAAAATTAATTATGTTTACCTCCCAAATAACCAGCTGTTGTAACTATCATTTCCTCAAAGTTTTAATTCTTCCCATTCAGCTCTTCCAGATAAAACTTAAGAAATCACCTTAAATTAGCATCCCAGCATGGACAAAACTCTCCAGCAAAACTCATTCTCTTCCTCACAGCTAAGAAGTTGACAATGCTAACTATAAATTCTTAACCGTTGGAAGCCACAACTTGACAGGGAGGCACTTTCTTATCCTATACAGAGCATGATAAAAGGGACAGACACTACATCTGAATCTGCACAAATGCCAAAAAATCCCATTTCCAAGCTGTAATCATGATCGCAATAACATGAAAGAAAAGGATATAACCCCCAGATAACCAGATGGTTATCTCTCAGTTTTGAAAAACCTTGCAAGTTCATGATTTGTATTCTTCCACTACACTGAGAAAAAAGACAAGTAGGGACCATAAAATCTGACTAAAAATTTATCTGAAAATCAATTGTAAAGTTACATTAATTCACACTTATGAAATCGTATTTTGAAAAATATATGGTTAGATTAAGAACACCAGCACTACCAGTAACTCCCATGCTCCACAGAATCACATGCATTACAATAGATGAATGTACCTATGAACCACTCATTAAAAATGAAAAACCATCAGAGCTTCATCTCATTCTTCTAACATTATCTTCTGAAGCAGAAAATGAAAACAAATGAATCCAGCAGCTAGGACTTGTGTATACAGAAGTAACAGCAGAGCTTCTAAAGTAATGGGGTTTCTGTAGTATCTGACTCTTGTGGGAGAACACAGATAATTGATTGGCAAAATCATGTTTCATAAGCTTTAACTTGAGAGTCCCTATCATAAACAAGAGGGGTTGTGGGTGGGGGGAGTCATCAGTTATCCTGCCAGAGTAGCCCCAGAAGAATAAAGCAATCAGCTTTATTTAAAACAAGGCTACAATTTTCTTTTTAATAACTTATGACTCAAACAGCTCTGAAAGGATCAATATTTCAGAGGCAAGATCAAAAATAAACCAGATGGATATTAGAAAACATTATAATGCAATCTAAATTAGGCTTTGCACATTTTATTAGGTAAGAAATTTTTTTAAGCGTTTATTTCTTGTCATCATATTTTTTCTTTTTCATATAATGCAGAGCTGTAATCTGTTTCATACAAGCAGTGCCTGAATTTTTCAAGGAAGCGCTTTTTCCTCGAGTGCCAAGTTTTAACTTTATTTTCCTTCAACCAAATGAATTTCTATACCCCAAACAGGCTTCACACTTATAATCGGATTCAAAGTTAAATAACACTGAAGAAAACTGGTTTCTGCTGTTCAACCTTATTTTACAAATAAGTACCATATATACAGGAAATCCTCCTACTTTTCACTTCAACAGTAATATCTTACAGAAATGAACTCTAGATTTGGATCACTCTTTACACATTCCTCATTTAAGTAGAGTACGTTTTTAATACAACATAAAGCACTTACCCTTCTAACCTGACATCAGGTAAAGATCTGTTGAGTGCAATCATTTCACTTGCCATTAAATTAAATTGATTTATTTTAAACATTTCTTTCATTTTTTCTTGCTCCTCTTTCGGAATGACCACAGGCTTCCCCATCTCTCCAGGTCCTTCATGTGGTTTTTGTATGGGTTCTGGAACTAAGAATAAATAAAATGTTGGTAACTACTTTTATGCTTGGTGTTGTTTATTTTACACTGCAGGAGTGTTCCTGTTCTAAACCCCTTAGGTTTTGGAAGTGAAAACAAATCTTCTTGGAAGTTTAACAGAGGTAATTAAGTGCTACTCTAAGACAGCACAATTAATTTGAAAAAAACAGTAAGGGTTTATATCTATCCATCATCATGTCCTAATTGACTTTACTGTAAAAGTACTGGAACAGCAGACATTTATATCCCAGGTTAGTTTTGCACACACAAGCTTTTCAGGAAAAGTTGAGTTTTCCTTTATGGGGATTTTAGTAATGATTAAAATAGAAGTGTAACTTTGTTTAAATTTATTTCCACATTTTTATTTTGACAGAATGGCATTGGCATTTACAGTTCAGAAACAATTTCTCTTGGTGTTACTAACATTATTTTTAGTCAATGTAATGACATTTTGGAATTTGACATTAGTACTCAAAACAGAAACACCTGACATGTTTAAACCAAAGAAAACTTAAATATCAAATATCTGATCAAACTGATGAGGGAGAGAGGAAAGAAAAGGCAATCCACACTCTTGAATTATCTGGGGTTTTAAACAAAAGTAGTGAAAAAACCAAAACATTTTAAAATAAGTGTTATATTTTCTTTACAAATACCTATTTACTTTCCTCTTGAACTGAAATGTTTTAAACGCTCAAATACTGAATTTAAAATATATTACTGCTCTGCAAATTCAGTACAAATTCAAATTAAAAAATAGCAATTTAAGATCTAAACAGAGGAAAAGGAAGTATTTTAAAATAAAGGCACAGAAGCTCTCATTAATAAGCTTGGCTTCAAAATATCTTTAATTTGCATCTACAACAGCACAGTGTAACTAAAGTTTATGGAAAGAGCAAATACCCATGTAAGGAATAATAAAATTTTTTTTTAGAAAGCCCAAGCCTTCCGTTCTTGCTGAAACACTAAGACTTAAAATATATACATACTAATAACTGAAACATTCTGCTATTTTGCATTTATCGTTAATCTGTTACAAGCACAATGTGCTCCCTGAGAAACTTTCATTTTCAAGTACCTGAAGCAATTGCATCAGTTGTGTTAATGCAGTAACACTTAGCAAAAAAAATCCTCCCACCAGAGATGCTTTCTTTTTACCACAACTCCCCTGGACTGCCAGTTGATCTGTATCATTCTAGAATTTCCCAGCCAACCATTCAGACACTTCAAACTGGTAAGTATGTCCAAGCAGATCCTGAGCAGATCAATTTAGGCACTTGCTTTATTAACACAGGCTAAAATGAGCAAGCAGTTTGCTTTCCATCTTTGCCACTTAAGAAAGCAAGGTTGAACTCACATCGCAAGTTGCTGATTTGCGATAGCATAACCTTTTAAATGAGAATTTATGTCTTTTGAGGAGTAATTACCATAAAATTATGGTATACAATAAGACAATTATTTGAGCTTAATTTAATATATTCAACTTCATCTTATTACATGGGTCATTGTAACTATTTTTATTAGGTGTATAATAACTAGTATATAGGTTCACTTGGACAGAAAATGTCTAAATGATGAGCGTTCGATGTACTTAAAATAACTAAAAAAACCCTATCAGAATATAGGTGGTTTTTTCAGCATTCTGAAGTGTGATTGCTTTATCCTACCATATTTGCTATTTGGCAGACAAAATAATTTCCTGTTTCATTTACACTTCCTGTTGTTTTTTAACTTTGACCAAACCACTTAAACTGAATAGCTAAATTAACTGAAAGCTTATCTTTCCTATTTGCTGATCTTGCTGTTCGATGTTAGTTTAGCCCATCAGCGAGTCGAATCTAGGTGTACAAATTGCACAAATTCATCAGTTCAATTTTTAAATTTCATTAGCAAATGTAAACTACTTGATTACACATTTTACCTAAATAAAGTACTCCCTTCTCCTGCACAAAATCCATCAACAGCCAGCTAGATCAGATATTTCATGGAACTCCCTAAATGGAAACACAGGCAAGCTTGCTGTGCAGGCAGAGAGATGACTTTCCAAGAAAAGTTAACCATCTTCTCTCGGGTTTCTTTATTCATGATAATCTGTTTTCCAATAAAAGCATCTAGTTTTCATATAAACACAAACCAACAACATTCTCCTAAAATGACTAATACACATTGTTAAAAATTCAAACCGCAGTGCTCTTTTATCAGTTAACTATGATCATGACCGATCCAATGGGAAATATAGCAATGTTTTTCCAGACATTTCTCATTTGTATCAGTAAACCATTAGTTTCAAAGAGGGCTTGATCTCTTCCAGACCTTTGTTAAGAATCAGGAACTCTTTATGTCTATAGACTACAAATTCCTTTTTACCAGGCATTATCCTTGATGAGAAACAGACACTTGAAAAAATCTAAGACCATCTACAGCCAGAAAAGGGATGAATTCTTCTGTTACATGTCTTTAGGGGCCATAACAATGTAAACTGACCAAAACAAAGTCCAGACACATTTGAAGAAACCAGCATAATTACAAGAAAGCTGTTTGGACAGGTAAAAGGTCAGAGAAGTTTTAACTCTTACACACACCTCAGCCTTAATAAAACAAGCCTGATTTATGATTAACAGTTCATCTTTTCAAAAATTAAGTCTGTGCTTTAGATTTTGAAGCTGCTCATTTTTCTTCTTAGCAATTTTTTTACAGAGATGAGAATATTCAAGTCATAACTTAGAGATTCCATCTTTACCAAAGAGCTCAACATTCAGAACACAAGGCCTTGAATGGCACTTGACAAAAATGGCTGATCCCAGTTTAAATCTGTCATTGCCCCAAGAACAAGAGTGTATATAGCAAGTAGCTGAGATCACAAGACTGTTGCAATACCTATCCTAGGTCTGAAATTTTTTATTTTGTTTTTGCAGGGCTTCTATTCATTACACCAGTGGAATGCCCCTTGAGGGAAGAAACAGAAAAAAAAAGAATGAGTTTGGAAGTTTATTTAGAAACTGCATCAAGTGCCAAAGTTGGAAGTTCCTTGGCAGTCATACCTTTGAGAAGCCTGTAACTGGAATAAGGAAGGACTTAAGATCTTCATTTAAGTCAATACCTTAGAGCTGACATACAGGGTTCTTACAGAAATACAACAGACACACATACACACAAAATCATTATTATAAAACCACAGTACTACCTGGGCATTACTTGTTTACAGGAATGGTCCCTTTTTATATTGCTAGAGAATAGCTTGAAGCATTTCCTTAAGTCTAAAACTTGTTTACTTATCAGTAAGTTCTATTCAATGCTATGAAATCTAAATTGTAATGCCAAATCCCCATCCAGAAGGAATAAAGCTCAACTAGCTATTGTATGAATTTCAGGTTTGGAAAAAATGACTACATAACATTGATGACACTTACTAAGGTTCAGTGATTTTCTTTCCAACTCTAACAACATTTAAACTTACAGCAACAGCCTTCCACCAACTATCACTTTGACTGACACACCATCAGAATGACAAAAAGGGAATCACCACCCAGTAGATGTGCCAATAAAAAGAACCCCTGTGACAGTTTGGGCAAGGGGTACGCACAACCCAGGTCAGCTGGGTAGCTCAAAGCTGAGCACTGAAGCAAGCTTCCCCTGACACTCCCACCTGGCTGGAGTGGTCACAGTGACAGAAGAGAGAGCAACACAATCAGCCAGGACAAGCACAGGCTCCCTCCCATCTTCCACAGAGTGACACTGAAATCAACCCTGCCAGGTGTTCTGATCCTGCTTCTCCAGGCTGCCTCCTGGAGCCAATACTGTCTTCTGCCATGGTGGAAGGGTGTGCAAAAGCTTAAGCCTACTGCCCAATCATCCCACACAATTACAGCCACTAGATTCCCTATCCCTCCCCTGGTATCACTTCTGTTCCCCAGTGTCCTACTACCCAGACCCCATGCCTGTCCCCCTTTCCCCAGAAGATTTCCACCTCAGGTCTCTTACTCACAGCCTTGTAAGTGACTGTTCCTCTTCACCTTTTATCCCCTCATCTCTGTTATTTGTCCCCCTCACTCACATCATTTCAGCTACCAGCCCTCAATTTCTATGATAGCCGGCAGAAAGACCTTTATCTCACTCCTCTTACAACTCCCCATAATCAGGTACACAGATTTTTCCGCAGATTCACATTCCTTTACTATTTCTTATTTTGAGCAACTTGTAAAATATAACAGTGGCATACATACAATACAATATTAGACACATAAGCTGAAGCTTGTGATCTAAGATGCTAGTAGCTTATGCCATCCATACCAAGGACAAAGATTTTTCCCAAAGACAATTTAGAGCATGGCCTTATGTCTCATTCTGAAAAAAAATTTCCATTTTCTGTATTAAAAAACTAAGGAAAACATCCTTTCTAACATCAAGAAAGCATCAACTGCCCAAAATTATCCTCTAAATCTTTTGCTCCTGCTGAACTATCTGAAGACTAATTTTTCCAAGTAAGCAAGCACAGCCTAAAATAAAACTTACATACTCTTCAGAAAAACTTACTAATATGTCGAGTAGTTCAGTAAATGTCATGTAAATCTTCCTCTAATTGCAAAAAGAAGCTATATACCAGAGTGACATGGACAAAAAGACTATTGAATTCAGAACACTTAAATAATTTATGTTGAATCAAGAAAACTGTCAATTATGGAAATGAATAAGGACAGAAAAAGTGAAGGGAAAAAGTACATTTTGATAAAAGCTCCACAGGAAAAAGTTTTTGTGATGGAAATCACCTTGAGTATAGCTGGCTGATCAAACTTTACACTGAGCATCACTGCATAAGTTTCCTATAGCAGCAGAGAAACACATAGCCACAGCCTCTTCAAAGGAAAAGAGACCATGTTACAAAATTAGATGTTTCACAAATGAACTGGAGGCAGCAGCTGCCTGCAGTTCTAAATGCCTGTGCTAAGACACTGCAGGGACAGGAATTCTGCCTCCACTGACCCTTTCTCCCATGTGATCAACTATAATGACCTCCCTAAAATAAAGCAAATCGTACTGGCTTTTAAAAAAAAAAAAACAAAACAAAACAAAACAAAACAAAACAAAAAAAAAACCAAAAACAAAACCAACCCAAAACGCAACACCAAAAAAACCCCACCAACACACTCAGCTCATCTAACTGGTACCCAAAAACTAAGATGGCAGTAACAAAACTAAAAGCTTATCTGAAGATCTTAGTATTGAACAATACATCACTTCAAATAAAATGTTACATACATAAGCATATGTCTCTGTGTGTATGTATATATATTTATCACTTCTACATCCAGGTTTATTCTAGTTATATTAGTAAGTGTATTTATTACAATATTCACTGTACTTTATTGCTATAGTCACTGGCCAAATTTTGGCTTACATGGCATTTTGCTGTTGTTTTTTTCCTGTGGGGCCAGGGGGACAACTAACCTTGGTTGTTGGTTTGTTTTACTACCAAGTCTAGTGAAATTAACAGTGCCTTTGCTTCTTCACTGGTGGAAATTCAGAACATACTTTAGGCTACAGTAACATAGCTTACATTCCTAAACTCCTTTTTGCATAGTTTTATTATTTTTTTCATATACAGTAGTGCTTAATTCTACATCTTAAGCATTTAAATCTGCAAGATATATCTCAGGCAACATGCCTATTTCCTAGTCATTCAAAGAAACACAGAACATTCTGAAACACCTGAATGCTGATGCAATACTATATTGTTGGAGGGGAAAAAAAAAAACAATTGTTTAAAAGGAGTGCAACTTTAAATTAGCACAAATTAAAGTTTATTCAAGTAAAAAACTTACCATCTCCAGCTGGCAGGCCTCGTTCTTTTTTCTCATCACATTTGTTGCATTCACTGAAGTACAGCAATAGAAACATATCCAGAAGGACCCAAACCAAAGAGGTGGCAAGGACCACCTTGCAATATGCAAATTTTTTCATGGCACTTTAAGTCAAATACAAAAATAAAAAGGTATAAATAAAAACATCAACAGGTTGCTTTAATCCAGTTTGAGAGACCACTTTCTATATCTAGAAAAAAAAAAAAAAGAAAAAAAGTCACCAAAAGTTACCGGAGTACAGCAACTAAAAGCAGAAATTTTAACCACCTTTTAAAGGTAACAATATAATCATCAAATGCTGTATTTATCAAAATGAATGCTCTATGCACTCTGATGAGATTAAAGGAATGGTGTCAATTAAAGCAGCATTACTGCAGTCCTTCACTATGTTAACATTCATCACCTGCAATGTTAAATTGAGTGACAACTAGAGAGTGCCCTGCTAAGCCACTGGAGAAGAGGGTAGACACACCTAATGAAATTAAAAAGGAACTCTAGATCCTCTGGAAATCAGAGCAAGCTAAATGAATGAAAACCAGGAACATTTCAGGAAGCAGGGTATCAATCTGTGCTGCATGAAGCCCATGGCTAATATTCTCATGCTCCTCCTGTGAAGGACACACCAACTTTCTGGGCCCATCACTTGGAATGCTAGTCTACAAATGCCTGTATTTTACATGGAGTCTAAAAGCACATTACACCTTAATCACAAAGACAAATGCTTTGCTTTCAGAAAACAAAAAATAAACACCCCTTTCGGTAAAGTTAAACAGTAGGCAAAGTGAAGAAAGTATTTACAAGCCACTGTGACCACTTACTCGGCATTCAAAGCTAAAGGTATCAAGTAGCAACTTTGATGCTTAAAGTGACTTTAATAGTTTAATACTTGATTATAGAGCCAATTTTATACATTACAATTTCAGAATGGCAACCTTTGAAATTCTTTTTTGTCCCACTGAAATTGCAAGCAGATTTTGTTATGAGGACTGCTTATTTCTATGACTGACAATTGGGTAAGGCAAAATCAAGAACAGCTTTGAGTTTCTTCACTTACACTAAGATACGATGGTTTTTAATTACTTTTTACCAATAGATTCCCCACCAGTGCAAAGTACTCCCAAAGTAATTCCCAGTGGGAACAGCTTACTAATAAAAACCAGAATTGCAGATATTCTTATAAAATAAATGGAAAATAAGACTCTTCAAAAACACACTAGAATTTTAAAATTGACATAGACACAGCTACTGTTACATGCTTTCAGTCTAAACCGAAGAATTTATTGGAAAGGAGAACTTTAATTGTAAGCCATGATTATGTAAAAACCTTAGCAAAAAACTGTACCATTAAGAGTACCCTCCCTTTAGTATTTCACTGTCACAATTTGATTCCTGCCTCCCCTCTCCCCTGCCTACTTAAGGGAAAATACTATGACATCTTTCTTCTAAATACAGCTCATTTCTTCCTATTGGCAGCAGACACATCCACGTCTCCATGCATCCCAACACACTGAAGTGGCATTAAGTAATTTTCATCCCTTCAAAATATTGGATAATATGTAGCAAAACCTTTGCATCATGGAAGTAAAAGGAGTATTAAAAATGCCTTGGAAAGAGTAGAAACAGAGGCTGTAACTTATCAAGATTAAAGTGAAATGACAAAAAAAATGGTTTTGTTCAAGTCTTGTTACTTCTGAAGGTCAAGCATTGTGTTTTTCTTTTTTTCCCCACCCTGACAAAATTCATGACACATTTGACACTAGAGAAAAAGGTCATCTTTAAAATTACTGCTCATATAAAGTGCATTGTTCCACTTTACCACCTTTTTTACCAACACAGTTGTCATGGGAAAGAATGCTTACTCTTTTCAGGATGACACATGACTGACTATTCAGTCATTTTTATCTCCTGATCAATTTCATCTTTGTTTATACTGGAGATCAGTCTTCAATATGACTTTGTAACAGACCTGACAAAGGACTTCACTGTTGTTATTCAACTAAATAAGGATTTTACACTAGATGTGGCACCTGAACAGACAAAGCTGATGTAAAGTTGTTTTCCAGACTTTTGGATATGAATAAACAGAAGGTGGCACAAAGTAAGGACTTACCAAATCCTGGCACAACATTTGATATTTCTAAGCTATTAATACCAATTTAAATCAAATGAAAAGAAATTAACTGAACAGCATCCAAGGAAAGATTGATGGCCTATACAGAACTGAATTTTCAGCTTCCCGGTTTATTTAGTAACGAGGGAGAAAAGACTGACATACTCTAAGGTAACGTATTAGGCATACGTATGGACATTTTGAGAAAACTTATAAAAAATGAAGAAAATTAAAATTGTCATATAAGCATTGTCTAAAACTCCATATATCTGAGCTATTAATGAGGCCTATCCAACTGAGTATGTCTACGTTTGAAAACGGAAGTAATGCCAAAAGTAGACTCAGGTTTCAGAACTACTTTTGCTACTGTGACATTTGTTTTTTTTGTTTTGGTTGGTTTGGTTGGTTTTTTTTCTTTTCACTGGCCAATGCTCTGTTAAATTGGTTTTAGTGCTAGTTTGCAGAGAGCTCATTGTCATCAGCTCAGTAAATAGGTCAGTTTGAGGATAAACAAAGCATTACCTCATTTCAATGCTATAAAAGCAAATGTAAAAAAAAATTTGAATCAGAGGGTGAACACATCAGCTGTGGAAAAGGGATGTATTCTGTGCCTTCTTCACAGGAGCACACACATCTGGCAAATTTCATCAGGCAAAAAAGTATTCATGAGCTTGAGGATGCCAGTACTCTCCTTCTCAGAAGTTAACACAAGACAAGTACTCTTCATTGGGCTACACTCATTTGATGGATTCTGAAAGGTTTTAGTATTTAAAAGTCGTATGTTCAGTACAGTTCATCCACAGTATGCTCTGAAGTGATGAGAGAAAACAGATCATACCTAGTCAGAGCAGTATGAGAACAATTCATGAAAAGCAAACCTACTCTTCAGAAAAATCTGAGAAATGTAGGTCAGTAAAATCAATTTCTATTCTTCTTGCTCTGTGTGGGAAGACTACACTTTCAACTCATCAGAAGTGAATTTTCAATTCATAAGTCAATTTAATTGGCCATTTGAAAAAACTACCAATTATGTTTCTAAAACCAGTAGGCCTTTGAACAATGGAAGAATAAAACAGAAACACAAGAGTAGCTGAGTACACTTGAAAAACGAGGACGAACTTCATACACACAGGAAGAAGTTCTTGGTTCATAAAGGCTTTCCTACAGATAAATTAGAATGCCTAAATATGCTTATAAAAGTAGGTGCTCTTGTGAGATGAAAATCTGGCTCATCACGTAGAAAAGCAATGCTAAAGATGGAACAACAGACATGTACTCTATCCACAATTTAGTCAAACTGTTTATAACTGTATGGAACTAAGTCACGGCACACTTGAACCTCTGATGCTCCCAATTTAGTATCACAGAACTGTTTGGACTGGGACCTTCTTATGTAAGTAGTTTTAACTTAACCTCTAAAATGTTATGATAAGTTCTAATTACTTCTACAAATATATGATAAGGAAATAACATTTCTAAACTGAGTAAAACCATTTTCAAAACCAAGCTTTTTCAGTTACTGCAAGAAAATTATTTTTAAAACTGCTATTTTGGTACTTACACCTTCAAAAACATCTTAACTATAATCATTTAACTTTCGAAAACAGTTTAACATTTTGCAAATTAGTGCTTAAAGGTATCTCAAATGAGTTTATAAACAACATGTACTACCTTGATTAAATCTTCTCAAAACTTTTCAAGAAATCAAGGAAGCATTTGGTCAACACTTTCAAGGAGTACCCATATAATTCTTCCTGATTCTCTTCCTAATCAGCACTATTCAAATAAAAAATACCTTTTGCAGATTAATAACCACCTACTATGGCCCAAATATAAAATATACCAGAAAAATATAGTTTATCTCCATTTAATAAAGATGAAATATGTAAAAAAAAAAATAAATTGCAACGGGGACAAGGACATGGAAATTATAAAACCCAAGATGAAATAAAACCAATTCAGATTACCTAGTGTGGTAAAACCAGGATGGCCTGTATAATTCTTTCTGTAGGGCCGATAAAGAACTGCCATGTGAAATTTTAAAGTGTGACAGCAGAAAAGTCTGGTAATTTACTACACATGCTACCTGAAACAGGCATAAATGTGAGGATATTCAGGACAGAAAGTTGTCCAGACATGGTTAGTTTAAAGTATATTAATAAAGTATATTAATACTGCATTAACTTTGTAGTACTTAATACAGTATATAGTATATAAATAGCATAAATGTTTCCAAACCAGAATGAATGATAAGGCATATAAGTCAGTTGGAAGCTAAATAAAAAAGCAATTTTGTTGAAATTAAAACAGTGTAAATTTCATTCCATCTCTAGCTGACTTCAAAATTATCAGCTAGTAAAAAGCATTTTAAAATCTAACTCCCATGAGGAAAATTGTTATTTAAGGTGAGAAAGATCAGGATTAATAGAAAAAATAATGTGGATAAACAAGATGACTACAAGAAAGACTGTAAAGACTTATAAAAAACCCCTTAGTAGGCTGATGAGAATGCGCCTTTGATAATCTTGCCGCTATTTTCTTCAGTAATCTTGGTGCTAGATCTATAGGGGCAATCTTAAAACCTGTTGCTGTTAAAAAGGAACAAGTGATAAGGCAGGAAGAAAGACGGGTTTGTGGACTGGAATAACAGAATCAAGACAACATTTAATAAAATATGTTCAATAGCATGCACTGGAACATTTAACTTGGCTATCAGCTGAGGAGTTTCAATAAAGCAAAGGCTCATAAGGGTGACACTGAGCTGCCACTGTCACCCAGTCACAGATAAAAAGCCAGTGAGATTTTTGGACATATCATTTAAGTATTATCCCAGAAACCATTGTACAGTGCACCAGTATTTCACAAGGGAAGGGCACAGGGAGAGATTTATATTTGGCAAAGAGGATGTTTCAAAGCAGAGCCTGTTGGATTTGTAACAGACCAGTGCAGGGGACTGGAAACAGTGATCCAGGTGGTCCTTTCTACTTTCACTCTTCCAACCTGGAATTCACAGAACAGTAAGGAACACAAATGAAAAGGCCTAAATTAATTACTTCCAGAAGCAAAGAGGCAGATGTCAGATCTTTATGATAAATCTCCTCCATACCAGCTTGGTGTTTGGGGTGGGTTGTTTTGGGTTTTGGTTTTAAATTGGTCTGAAGGGGGGAAGAAATCAAATATCCACACTTAGGATTCCCCTAATGCAAAATTTCTCCCAACAGATTGTTTTGGAGAATAAAATATGATTTACAGAACAATACCTTTTAGACTGACTTTTAGTCTGACTTTAAGAAAGCCCTATCTTGCTTGCAAGAATAAAATGCAATGGGAGGGCACAGTTTCAAATGATGAGAAGAACGATATTTCAATCAAATAATGAAAGTTCAAAAGCAATTTAATCCACAGACTTTGGGGTTACAATTTTTTTTTTTTACAACAATTTTTACTATACATGAAGAAGAAAAAATTAACCTGGGAGGGAGACAAAAATATTCCCTATCAGAGCTCAAGAGGAGAGCTAAAATTTGGAAATCAAGAATAAAATAGAAGTACAAAGACTACTGCTGTCATATAAACAGCTGAGATTCACTAGACTCCTATTCCATGACTTTAAAGTAGCTTTCAAATGACTGAGGCAATAATTTCATTTTTTTCTGTCTGCTCTACAAGTTGAATGAAATTGTCTAAAAATAGACTTATTCGGAGATCCTTCAGACCCTTCAATTCTCTCAATTGCTTTGAGATTTAAAATATACTTCTATAATGAACATTCAGTATACATTATTTAATATTGCTAATCTTGTATAAAATAAGCCTATACATCTTTTTACAGAACTGCTTCAAATATTAGGAGCACATCATTAGTTCAATTTAATTACAACACATAAAAGGAACACATATAGTACCTTGAAACCAATAGCAGTAAGTTTTTGCATAGGCATTAAGTTATTGGGCATTGCAGTACTGGCAGGTAAGTTCAAACCACCATTATTGAAATCTTTTTCCTTCTTACACTGAACATCGATTGCACCATCAGCAAGTTTGCAGACGACACCAAGCTGAGTGGTGCTGTCAACAGGCTGGAGGGACAGGATGTCATCCAGAGGGACCTGGACAAGCTGGAGAGGTGGGCCCAGGTGAACCTCATGAGGTTTAACAAGGCTAAGTACAGGGTCCTGCACCTGGGTCAGAACAACCCTCACTATCAATACAGGCTGGGAGACAAGGTGCTGGAGAGCAGCTCTGCAGAAAAGGACTTGGGGGTGCTGGTGGATGAGAAGCTGGACATGAGCAGCCAGTGTGTGCTTGCAGCCCAGAAGGCCAAGTGCATCCTGGGCTGCATCAAGAGAAGTGTGGCCAGCGGATCAAGGGAGGTGATTCTACCGCTCTACTCTGCTCTGGTCAGACCTCAGCTGGAATACTGCGTCCAGCTCTGGAGCCCTCAGCACAGGAAGGACATGGACCTGGTAGAGCGGGTCCAGAGGAGGGCCACAAAGATGATCAGAGGGCTGGAACACCTTTCCTATGAGGACAGGCTGAAGGAGCTGGGATTGTTCAGCCTGAGGAAGAGAAGGCTCCGGGGTGACCTAATAGCCACCTTCCAGTATCTGAAGGGGGCCTACAGGAAGGCTGGAGAGGGGCTGTTTACAAGGTCCTGGAGTGAAAGGATAAGGGGTAATGGGTTTAAATTAGAGAAGAGTAGATTTAGATTGGACATCAGGAAGAAGTTCTTTACATTGAGGGTGG
>JAAGNO010028402.1:8660-26955 GCA_033439905.1 Ceryle rudis | reverse complement strand
TGAACAAGTACTGCATGCACCTGTTAAAATGCAAACAACTATACGCCAAATCCAACCACGCACCAAAGTCATCATTTTAGTTCAAGCACATAAAATTATTTTACAAAACTAAAAAAAGAAAAAAACAATCTAGGTGAAAAATAAGCACAAAATGTCAATGCCAAGGATATCAAGTGGAGGACAGCATTTAATACACTAAATAGAACTGAGCTGGTTAATCTTTTCCACCAAAGGAAACAGGCTTGCCATACCGCATCTTTGCCCATTTGTCCTGTTAAACTTTGTTTCTCCATCTTATGTCAAAACTTAAAAAACCTAAAACAGTAGCAAGCGGGAGATGCACACAGAGAGAAGGCTTGACAAGAACTTAGTTGTTAAACACCTCATTGGGGATCCAGTGACTACACAGTGGTAGTTCAATAAGTCATCTCTTATCTGAGAAGGATGCTTTAAGGGAACTGTGTTTACTGTAAAAATACAGAATATAAAAAAAAGGCTTTCTTAGTTCAGCTGGATGGAAACTTGATCTGAATTTCATCTCACTAGCCTAGGTCACTCTTGTCAAGATGGTATCATACTGAGAGAGTCAAGTAAGTTTAGGAGAAGTAAAAATGGGGTGCTGTACCCACTTGGATATTTTACTTTCCAATATTCAGAGACAACCACAGTAACAGATAAATTAGGCCTGTGCTAATATCTGAAAGGATTCTTACAGACACCTGCTTAATAGCTGCAGGTAACTGAACTGGTCCACCAGAACCCTGAAGGAGCAGAAAAATATGGAATATGCACATGGTGGTTTGACCCTGGCTGGACATCAGATGCCCACCAAAGCCCCTCTTCAGCTGGGCAAGGAAGACAAAATAATGAAGGGCTAGCAGGTCAAGATAAGGACAGAGAGATCACTCACCCATTACTGTCACAGGCAAAACAGACTCAACTTAGGGAAATTAGTTTAAATTATTGAAAATCAAATCAGAATAGAGTAATGAGGAAAAAAACCTGAATCTTAAAACACCTTCCCTGACCTCTCCCTTCTTCCTGGGCTTAACTTTACTCCTGAATTCTCTATCTTCTCCCCTGGATGGATAATGGGGGTTACAGTCAGTTCATCACACATTGTATCTGTTGCTCCTTCCTTCTCAGTGGAAAGAATACTCACACTCTTTCACTGCGACACTGTGAGGTCCCTCCCACAGGAAACATTCCTCCACGAACTTCTCAAACTTGGATCTTTCCCACAGCCTACAGTTCTTCATGAACTGCTTCAGCATGGGTCCCCCATGTGGTCACAGGTCCTGCCAGGACCTTGCTCCAGCCTGGGCTTCCCATGGGGTCACTGCTTCCTTTGGGCATCCACCTGCTCCAACACGGAGTCCTCCATGGGCTGCAGGTGGATGTCTGTTCCACTGTTAATCACCATGAGCTGCAGGGGACATCCTGCCTCACCATGGTCTTCTTCACAGGCTGCAGGGGAATCTCTGCTTCGGTGCCTGGACCACCTTCTCCCCCCTCTTTCTTCACTGACCTTGGTGTCTGCAGAGTTGTTTCTCTCACATATTCTCACTCCTTTCTTTGGCCGTGATTGATGCAGGGTTTTTTTTTTTTATTATTATTCCCCTTCTTAAATACGTTATCAGAAAGATTCTACCACTGTCACTGATGGGCTCAGCCTTGGCCAGCAGCAGGCCCATCTTGGAGCTGGCTGGCATTGACTCTGACATAGGAGAGGCTTCCAGCAACTTCTCACAGAAGCCACCCCTGTAGCCCTCCTGCTACCAAATCCTTGCCACACAAACCCATTACAATGCAATGACACAACAGTAGCATACATGCAGTCTCCTAAGTGCTCCCCTTTGTTCCAAGATGCATCCAAAGCAGACAGACCTGACCAAAGCATTAAAAATTCCTGGATCACATTTTGTACTAACCTCCTCTGCAGGTTTACAGCCATCTGGATGATCCACTAGCACTGATGGCAAAATCCTGACACATTGCTGTAGAGCGCCTGTGGTAGGAACCATAGGGCAACAGACTGGCCTAGGCCATTCTGACATGAACGTAGAAGCAAAAGAGGTCTTCCATCCACAAGGTCTTAAGGCTGTCCTAGAAGAACAACACAAATTCAGGTAAGTTCCAGACTCAATTCTGGCAGAACTTGAGGTGGAAGGGGAAGGGGAGGAAAGTTTCCCAGCATTTAAGAATTCAAAATCCAAAAATCCTGTGCAAGGGAAAAAGAGCTAAAAGATTTTTTCTAAAAAGAGGCAGTGAACTAAGTCTGTGAGGAAAACAACATATGCAGGATAGAGTGGAGAGGTGGAACAAGTCATCAAAATTTTTTAGCCTTTCAGATGATATGATTTAAGTGGGAGGACTGCCTGTCCTCCCAAATAAGCAGTTATCTATTTTTGAGTTCTATATATGTCGCCCTCTATCCAATCATGAACACTTAGCACAACAAACTAGGAATTGTTCTTGATAAGGCTAGAAAACAGCCTCCTCAACGGCACACATTCACATGAGCAGCTCTCCAGATGATCATTCTTTTGGACTAAATTTTCCCATATATATTCTAGTCTATACACGTTAGGGTTTTTCACATTTTCATCTCCCACCCACAAGTTAAACATTAGCATTTATAATGACAGCTTTTGTTAAAAAAAAGTGTTATTAAACTAACACAGACCTGATGCTTAAGTAGTAATATTTTTGCATTTCTAAAAAAAAGTGACACCTAAAAAATGATGCCTGAGACTTTCCAAATGTTATCTGTTAGAATTTCAGCAATATTGAATTCCTTCAAATATCTTCCTTCACACAGTTTAACAGAGCAATGTCTGAAGGAAATTCTAAGCATCCAAAAAGTAAACAAAATATCTTGAGAAGAAAGCAGATTTTTTTCAGTTTTTAATGAAATTGTACCTTGCCTACACTCAAATAATATTTCCCGTATATTATGAGCTTGTGTTGTATTTTCCATGTTATATATGAGCCTACTAAGTTATCCAAGGTTATTGCTTTTCCCGTTTATACTGTTAGCTTTATGTATTTGCTGTCCAGATTAAAAATTATGTACAAGGGAGGGGAAAAAAAAAAAAAGATGCTGATACTATGATAATGTGACAGTATGAAGGAAATATATGGTAAGGAAAGCTGAGATTGGCAGTGATAAAAAAAGATGTTTGTCAACTGCTTATTCTGAAACAATTTATTATCCCAGTACTGAGTCAAGTGAATTAAGGATAATGCTTTGCAGTTTCCCACTTTTTGCATATAAAAGTAGAAAGGAAAAATATCTCAACTCCTGATTTTGTTCTCCATTTGAGGATAGATTATCAAAATACTGGAAATGCATACTGATAGAATAGGCATAGTTAAGCAGTTTTATATCCACAGAAGGGGTTTATAGCCCGAGTTCTTTTAGGACTGGCTAAGGATCTTCCAGAAATAATACTTATTACCAAATCTGAAAAAAATACGTTTCAAAGGGCCAGAAAAATATGGATTCACAAGATGATCCAAGAGATACCCAGCAGGACACTTAAGGTAAGTTACGTGGTTGCTACCTTTCTGAGAATGTTAAATATTAAGATATCATGACATAATTCTGAAGACAGTCAATTGCCTTATATCAAATTATTCACAGACTTCAAGAAGGTTAACACACAGACTTCTATGACATATCTGACTAGGCTCTACACATTGTACTGTAACGTGCAATACACAAAAAAACTGAGTTGCTTGTGTTAAATTAGCTTTTTTTTATATCACTTGTCTTAGTAAAACTCAAGTGTGCCTTACGGAGGTGAAGAACATGTTCCATTTTTATAGATGGGGAAGCTAGTCCATTACTGGCTAAGTGGCTGGCAAATCTGTGAACAAGCTTTATTCTATCTGCTCAAGAGTTTTAACTGAAGTATCTATCTATATACATGTATCTGGTTAGATGAGGACCCATATTTTAGTGATCTTGCTATTTTATATATTTCTTCCAAGGATTCTAAGGCAACAGGCTCTTTGTTCAGTGCTGTCCAGATATGGGACAGAAAGAGCTCTTATAAAACACACAAACAAAAAGCCAACGAGATCAGGACACACAGAGAATGATCCCTGTTGCCATCAGTAAGCAGGGCACATCTACTAAGAGCAGATATTTGGTTATGCGTAGTGAACTTCCACACACTTAGAAGTTTGTAATTTCCCTTGATCTTTTCTTTGGGTTACAAAACTGCCAATTCAATCATTCCTTCTGCACATACCATCTCTTCTAAATCAACAGTCATCACCATTAACCTCCTAAGGCAAATTAATTGTGTCTACATCTTTCTTGAAGTACAGTGGCCAAAACTGACTCACTACTTGAACCTTACAATACAGAACAGAGCAAAAGGTTCAACTCTACACATCCTCCAGATTATACCACCATTTATTCATGCCAATACATACACACACCTTTTTTTTCTGAACAATGCTGCATTCTTAACTCTCATTTTATAATATGTTGTTTGTCCTAGAGTGGCACGGGGAACAGGGTGGCAGAAAAAAAATTAAGCCGTTGTTCTCCATCTTTTATTTTTAGGTTGTTTTGACCCAAATATAAAACATTTCACTTACTCTTCTAAATCATATGGTATTACTTCAAGTCATCTTTCCAATATTCAAGATTCTTCTGAATTGCCATCCCAGCTTCATGTACCTGCTTTTATTCCCAAACGCATCTTGTCTTCAGATTTCATAGCCATATGCTATTCCACTACCCAGTTCATCAACAAGAAAAAAATAAAACTGTCTACTGTTAACGTAGTGATTTTACACACATTCTAAAATAACTTTTTTTTAATCTAGGCCATGTTTCCTTAGCCTGCTCTGTAACAGTATCACATGTGGCTTTGCCCAGTCCACAAGCTTCCTGTTGTAGAGGATGTTAGATGGGCTGGATTATGTGTTTCTGATCTTCACAACAGGCTTCCAAAGCTGCTTCTCTAACTGCATGTTCAAGGAGAAGATCGTCTTACCTGTAACTACATTCTTCAGTACATTTCTATTTTAGCTGTATTTCCCATTATACCTAGTCAAGAACAAAAACTAAGGCACAATACGCACACAGAACTGGTTGGTGATTTTCTCATGGTACTGATTCAAAACAAAAGCCATTTTAGCTAGAAACAGGCAAAAGAAACCAAGGCAAAGAAGATGCACTGCAACCTTTACTTTTCCTTATATAAATCCAAAGTCACCCAGAAGAAAAGTAAATAACCTACACACACTGCTGATGTGGACGTGGAAGTCGGTTAGGAGACCTGGACACCAAGAACAAAATACACAGGTGAACAAAGCCAAGCAAGCATCTGCTGCAATAGCAGTTATGCGTACTCAGATGGAGGCCATCAGTAGCCATCAGTTTTCAATGCTCCCTACCATATCACACTGCTACACAATTTAAACTGAAGACTACTTTTGCTTTAAACCGTGCATACAAATAGCCTACAGGCTTCAAATGAAAATGCTGGAGCTGGGGTACTGGAATTTGGAATCCAAGCAGCTTCCGTGAATAAGTTCTTACATCAACTCCAAGTATTTTACAGGATGTAAGTTGAGGATGATTCTAGGCAGAGATTGCCCTTGCCAGTAATTTTTACTATCCTGTTTTATACTCCACTAGCACCAGCTAAATGTTCTGTCATCACAAGCACCAGACCCTCTTCACAGTGGATGCCTTAGCTTTTGTAAATGGCACCTACCAATGAAGAAAGGTTTATTGGAAAAGTGACCTTTCAGAGGAATCCAATACTCTGAGCTTTTATTTAAATCTAAACAAATTTTAGCCAGCCACTCTGATGTGCTGACCAGATTCACAGCCACAGTGTTTGCAGAACACAAAATATAATTGTTTTGTATTCAAGTGTCTATACTGAACAGTCACAATATTTGCATTCCCATTATTCAAAGAACTGTCTTCTGACACATTTAATGTTGATAACAGCAACAATCATGTAGTGCTACCTAAGCACAATGAAATACCAATTCCTAATTGTCACTCTATCCCGCTTACCAATTTCATCTCTTCCTAAATATAATACGGATTAACTGCATGGTTTTTTCAGTCATGCATTAACTTCCCAGTCTGTACAGTCAATTTCTGCTTATTTAGTGGCACATCTCCCCCCACACATAAAATCATACAGCTGCCATAAAGTATATAGCCAACTCCCATTTTGTCAGCTTATTTTACTACCAGCTCAGTCCAGTGGTATGACCCTGCAAACGTCAGAAACATCAGAGCAAGGGAGTTAACAGGAAAGCATGAGGAGGAGAAAGAAAAATATTAGCCTGCCATGAAACTTCAGAGAAAACAGATTTATAACAATTAGAAACCTGTATCTTCTACTAGTTGGACTTGAAGTAACCAACAATACATTAATAAAAAAGCAGAGCATACCACAAAACCACCACAGTTTTAGTCCATAAGTCTCTAGGAAATAATAATATGAATAAGTTAATAGATACTAGCCAAAGTTTTTTTCCTGCATGCAATTTGTTGGGGTGGGGGGGTGTGAATAAAAAGAAAATTCATAGGCATCCCTTACAATCAGCAAAACCATAAACACGGGTATGTGTTTAACAGGTGTAATGCACACACTGCTATCATACTATCTCTCCAAAACTTATAAAAATTTGTCAAGGTAACACTTATTTTGATCAGGATGACATCTAAAGTATATGTCCTTACTTTTCTTGGCCTTCACCAATACGTTGTTCATCAACCAAAGATTCTTGCATGTACTGCCATGCAAATGACAAGACATGCAAACATGTCTTCCTTTTGCAGGCCTCCTGCAGCCTTCTGTCTCCTGGGGACACTAACTCAACACAAGCCAACACTAACAGTGTATGAAAGGGACCAAGAGTGACTGAATCCATGGGGATCTTTCTTTAAGCAAATATTGCTTTTAGAAGTCAACCATAAAATGCCTTTCCCCCCAGCACCCCCAAATCAAGCAAGCTCATCTTCAGTTTGCTTGAGGGTACTACACTGCTGGAAAGTACAACAGAAAAATGAAAATGTGAGACAATCTACTGCTCTCAACAGTACTATGTCTACTATTCAGCATTATTACTAAATCTCTTTGGACTGCGAGAAATACCTGCTCCATAATTCAAACTGTACCTACCCAAACTGCACAACTTGGAAAATAAAAAAGCTATCTTTTATAACCTCACTACTGCTCTCCACAAAGACAAAACCCAAATATTTGCAAATCAGAAACAGCACTACAAGTCTGTAAAGACAATAGAAGTCTTTAACAATCATGAGTCAAAAATATTAGCAAAGCAATCAACAAAACCAGTTTATTTTCATAGCATTAACATACAACAGCCTTAAGTTTGAGCATGGAGCATCAATGCTCTAGGCATGCTTGCCTTCAGTGTGACTATCAACAAAGAGTTGTGTGTTGACTGCTGTGAGCTGGCAGACACCCTCTGCACCTTCTCTTCAGCCACCAGGGAACACTGCCCTCATTGTTCCAAAAGTATGCAAAGCAACCAGCACAGATTCATACAGAGGATGTGAGCCACAGTGCAAAATGCATTAGACACCTCTCAGCTCCTCCAGTTGACAAAGCATTCACTATGAAAAAACCCAGAAGTCAAGAAAATAAGAGTTAGTGTCAACTACAAGTTTTCTGTTTGTTTTGTTTGTATATAAAGAGTGGGTATTTAGTTTTTCAGTAACATTTCTTTTTTAATGGTCTATTGAAAACTTGAAGGCTGAGCTGTACTTCTCTCAAAATTTCCATCTTCCTACTCTATTCTGTAGTATTTTCAACTCCAATCTTACCTCTTTTCCCCTGCTCACAAAAGCTCGGATGGGACCAGCAACAGATACACACCCCTGACATTACACACAGTGTGTTTCCTGTACACAAAGCACCAACTTTGGACCTCATTGACAACTCTTCACCACAAGTCACATGAAGCTCAGAAGACATCAGATAATTATCACTTACTGTAATAGCTCAAGTAGTTATCTTCCTCAAAAAACACAAGTATGGCAAAAGCCTTAAATCAAGAAGCAAAAACTCGTCTGAATCATCAACCCTCTCCAGTATGCCAACTGGCATTAACCTCAGATACCTATATATAAATGTGGATAGGTATGTACACAAAGATTTCTTCATTTAGCTTCTATGAACATGGCCCGACTTCCAATATCAGTACTGTTCTTTGCTTCTGGAAAACAAACATAAGATTCCTCCGGTGGAGAAAGACAACATTTTCTGTTTAACCTATTCTACTCTTCCCTGCCTTGATAGAAAAAGATTAAAAATTCCCAGATGTACTGAGGAAAAATATCCTATTTATGAATATAAACCAGTTAAATATATAACTACATTAAAATCCACCACAGTTGCCCTCATAAATGTTCAGTATAAATTCATGTCCCATGGTGATCAATGCTTTCTTCAACAGTGAAGAGAGCTTCAAGTATAATACTCAACTGAATAATCTGTAACCTCATTTTCTGATCTGATGCAAAAAGACCAAAAGTAGGAAAGCTTATGAGGGAGAGTATGGGAGAACTGAGTTGAGAAAAAAAGAATTTACCTAAGTTATTGTTATACCCAGTTCTTCCATTTCCACTAATAATTTTTAATGAAACTACAGAGAGCGAGATAACTGCAAGTATTTCCCATTACCTCAGAGATGATCAGAGGGATGAAAAATTATGGACATTCAAATATGCTGCTTTAATGGTGCTTAAAAGATCGCAATCTCAGCCTTCCACAGGCCAAGAAATCAGTTCACAAGTGGCAACGGGCAACTGTGGGATAATAAAACTACTGCAACTCTGTCCTATATACAGAGGAAGGGAGCTACAGAATTGTTTACTAACCAAAGGCTTAGCTTTTTAGGAGATCATGCACACAGTATTATAGTGTGCGCTACAGCATACCATTTAAAGTGAGAAAAGTGGGGGGGAGGTATCTAATCAAGGTCCTAAGACCTGCTATTCACAACAGGCAGTACTTGAAATACATCAACTGGTGAATTTGTAAGAGGAAATATCAAATTTACACCATCTCAACATTTACAAAGGATCTCAACGATATAATTTGTTTATTATCTTAATGAAAAACAAAGTGCTAAGTGGCATAAAGTCCCCTAAGTAAAACCACTGCTCCACACATCCAATCATGCCTCTTTAGAGACTGAGAAATCATTTCTTCCAGCACTCTGGCAGAAGAGACAGTCTACTGTTTATTCAGTTCTGTATCTTCATTGCAAAAGAAATATAAATACTAGAGTCCTAATCAAATAATTTATGGCTGTATATAGAGCTAAAAAAGGCTGTTTATATATTTACTAATTTAAGAACCAAATGTAACCATAAAAAAACCTCACAAATCAAATAGGAAGTATTGGCTTGCAAGATGTAATTATCACTTGTTAATCAAAGAGGAAAATGAGAAAATGGTATTCTTGTCCATCATCTTTTACAAAGCCCTGTATCATCACACATTACATCAGTCTTCTAGTAAGTAATGGAAATGTTAGAGACAGCTGTTTAAGAGGTGAACAAGCATATTATCACACCAAAGTCCAAACTAAGTCCACTACTTATTAGGAGGATTTTAACCAGGAAACAGTAAGTTTACAGCACATAAAAGTAAACCTTTAGAACAACAAGAAGAAAAAAACTGCCTAGAGCACAGAAGAGATATGCAGAACCTCCCCTAGGAAAAAAGTCTGGACTGGGGACTCAGTTCTTTGAAAATATTAATGCTCTGTTTAAAATAAAAATTTTGCAGTTCGGGAAATAAGTGGAAGCAAAGAGGGAATGGGTTGCTGCCTTGTGCCAGATTTAACGCATTTCAGTGAGACTGTCAGTGTCAACAGAATATGTACCCTAATTCAACAAACTGCCTGACTGAGCATATGTCTTCATACACAAATACTAACCCTCCTACAGAAACTCAACTTTCAGACATCTGCATCTGCCTCCAGGCAAGGCTCTGCTGCTTGCAACAGTATCTGAAATTTGGCTGAGCTGACAAATGACTATCATTTCTTATTTGCAAGAGTAGGAAGATCACATTAAACAAAAAAATTTCTTCCGTTCTTCTAAGTAAAAACAAGGTGGCAGTTTCTGGCTTCAGGTGAGATAATGGTCCCTATTTCAGGAAGTTTTATTTACCATGAAAGAACACAGGAAATGTTACATTATCAAGTTTCAAAAACAACGGATTCAGTCAGTAATCCAGATCCTAACTTCTTTCTTGCCCCTTTCTGTATAATCAGTAACAGGTAGTTGAAACAGAATACTGAGAGCTATTAATGCTGTCATAACAAGGATGAGGAAGCTGAGACAATAAACCAATTAATAAAAACAAAACACTGCTGTTTTAATGCAGCCTTTGGCACCGCAGCAATCTAGCATACCGTTTCGCAAATCAGGCTGCAAATGTTAAGGCTTCTTCCTAGAAGTACCCTGTTTCACCTAGTTTACCAATTGCTGAGCCAGTCAGCTGTTTGCAGTGCCTTTCTTTTTACAAGCACAAGCTCAAAGGATCCTTCAGCATGCAGGAAACAAGGTATGCAGTTCACATATATATCATGCTGAAAAATCAAGGAAAAAAAAAAAAAAGAAAAATCAAGAATACTGGAAATCATCATGGCAGCTCAAGGAATTAATGATAACCTCCCCTGGTCCCTAAGCATTTGCTCCTACCCCTCACACTCCCTTTCCGAAAACAACATATTTGGGTACAGGTTAGAGATAATTTAGCACAGAAATGTACTGCAATCCAGAAAATTTCGCAATCTATTTCACAATACGTGCCTAAGGAAGGGAAAGAATGGCCAGAAAAAGACTGCTTATTTCAGAAGCAGCGTCAGACTGGCGTGCTCATGAACCTAACACCCTAACTTAAATTTTGAAACTTGCTACTGTTGTTACCCTAAATCTCAACAGGCCTGTAACGTGGTAATTAAGTCTTCTATTTTCTCTAATTGTTTTTCAGTTATTCTGTATTTTGTTTTCCATCTCAATTTAAACATGTCTTTAGCAGCTGGACCCAGAACACTGTGAATTACATTATAACATATGAAGGAAGAATTATTAGTGTGATACCTAGCAGAACACTTCAGGTCTGAGAAACTTTCATGACTAGAAATATTCATCAGCTATTCAGATATAAATTCAACCATTCAGCATTTTCAGTAACTAGAAAGAAACTGGTTGTATAAACTCTTGCTTTCCTAAAACACCCATCTGGTTCAGGCTTGAGGAATAATTCTTGTTTGAACATTCTAAAAAGGGATGAATCAGGAATCTTCCATACAAAAGCTCATCCTAGGGTACATCAAAAGTCAGGTAGCAATACAAAAACATTCAGAACATTTAAGTTTCTAATTAACCGCTAAAAACAAAGTTACCCAAGACAAAAATAGTGTAACAAGTAGGCTAGGTACTTGCTATGTTGAATGAAGCAGGATATAAAGCAAGCTATGACTTAGAGAAGAATAAAGGCTGAACTTTGATAGCAGGTATGCTCTACTATAGAACACTTCAGCAAGCTCTAAAATGAAAGAAGACACCCTTTAAAAATACAGTTAAATAAAGTCATAAAAATATCAGTGTACTACTTTTGTTCAATCAATACTGAATTATTCCTTTAGAAAAAAGGAAAAAGTCTTTGGAAGTACTACACTGTCTAAAATGACTTGTTCTGAAGTGTTTACCTTGACATCAAGAAAAGCAAGACAAAAGCTCTCAACACTTCTACATACCTCATGATTGGCCAAAGCAAAACCTTCCAACTCATTCAGCTTTCAGCTCAACTGTTCGACAAAGTCATACCCTTAGCAAACCACTTCTTAACATTGGCTCAGGTGGAAAGTATCAACGAACTTTTTTGTATACATTAGCAAATATACTATGCTTTTTAAAGATCCAAATCCAATTCATCATTAGTAACTGAACTACAGAAGCAGTGCCTGCTAAATAAGCATTTCTAAGACCCTCCTCTGCAACTGAAAACGTGGGGCTTGCAATTACCTCCCTTTGAGACTCCTACCAAAAAAGAAAACCATCCATTTGTCAAAATACCTAAGCTGGATTTCTGTGATATGATACATGAAAATTAAGCTTCAGATTACTTTGATATAAAATAATAAGAACCAACTTATAAGTAGCAGCGCAAGTGCTTCATCAGCTTCAAAAGAATAGCAAATGCTGAGAAGTTATTTGCTTTTCAAGCTGAAATGTTCTACAGACCACACATACTCAAACCACTGATTTGTCAGCAATGCTCTTAGATTTGCACCAAAGTGTTCCATGCTTCCAAAAACTAAGTTCTACATAAACTCTAAATAAAAAGATTACTTAAATTTGATCCTTTCAGCAAAAAGCTTATGAACCTTCTATATATATATAGGAAAATTATATAAATAAGAGAAAATTTATTTTCCATACCATAACAACATTCTTCTAACTCATCAGGAAAGAATAGTACAAAAAAAAGTTTGTAGAAGATTAAGTTCAGTGCTATCTTCAGTACACATATGTAAAAGAAAACTACAAGAATACAGACAGCATATAAATTTAGCTTCTTATATAACTATCTTGTCTATCTGGTTTGGAATGCCATGTAAATTTTTGCTCAAGAGACATCATGTCTTATGTAAATACATTAACTGTCTTGTCTACCTCTTGAAAAATTATTCCAGTATAGCCTGGGGCTGTAACGGTGTGCCCTAAGCTGTAAATGAAAGCAGAGGGCATGCATGTTTTACTGGGCTATATAAATCCCTCTCATTTCTTCCAAAGATCCAAATGATATTTTCATTTATCATTTAAAGCAATTTTTTTTTCTCCCCTTTTTACGTTTCCATTTCCAGAAACCACAAGCAAGCACAAAAAGGAAGCTCAGTCCTACATCAGGATTAAATTTTACTCTTGTCAAAGTCAAGAGGGGCAGGAAGGAAGGTTAAACTGATTTTTTCCTACCTGAAATTGGCTAGACAGACTAATGATGCTAGTCAAAACTTTCACCTGCTAATAGGTAGCTTCTCCCTAGTCAACAAACAGTTCTGAATTTTCAAACTCCTACTGATTAGGTTGCTACACAACCATAACTATCATTATTTGAGATACTTTTCAGCCCTTCAAATATTTTTGTTATCTTCTAGAACAAGATATTTACATTTTATTCTCTCCTACCTCCTCCTCCGTTCCCTTCTCCTACAGGTCTCCTGTTGCCAAGTTCCTGTCTGTCTATACTGGGAGCGCCCAGCATATGCCATCGAGGCAAAGCATTGAGCAGTGTCCTAGTTTTGGCTGGGATAGAGCTAATTTTTCTTCTAAGCAGCTGTAATAGTGCCATGTTTTGGATTCACTATGGGAATGGATAGGAGAAGAATGTTGATAATATAGCTGCTAGGAAATCAAGGACTTTTCAACTTCTTGCTAATGTGCAGGTGCACAAGGAGCTGGGAGACAGCACAGCCAGAACAACACACGCAAACTGGCCGATGAATATTCCCTATCATACAAGGACATGCTCAGTATATAGATGAGGGTTAGCTGGGAAGCTGGTCTGCTCTCTTCCAGAGCTGCAGTTCCAGGATTTTCTTCTCTGGGATTTCTAGCTGGGAAGATGTTAAGCCTCAGTTGGTGAGTGATGAGCAATTGCACTGCACATTACTTGTTTGTATATTCTATTATTATTATTTTAATTTTATTCCCTGTTATTAAATTGTTTTTATCTCAATCTACAAGTCTCTACTTCTACCCCTCCAATTCTCTCTCCTATTCCCTGGGGCAAGGGAAGGTAAGTGAGCAGCTGTGTGGCGTTTCACTGCCACGGGGTTTAAACCATGACAGCTAGGAGACTACAATGCTGTTCATAGCTACAGTAAATTAAGAAGTTAAAAAAAAGGATGTCACTGCCTCCTTCATATTGCTCAGTGCAACTGTCCAGGGAAGGTTGGAGATCACAGCTTTAGTGTCATCAACAGGATCTTGTACCAGAGTTCTTATTTCAAAGCCACTCAGATGCTAACAAAACTTCTAATTCTGACCTATCCCCAACTACTTTTAATTTAAAGATGTTTAGTAACATCACTTGTCACCCAGTCCCAATTTTATTCAGTCTCAAACATGCTCTTGGAGGCAATCCACTTCTTCTGAAACAGTTTCCAACAAAGCCATGTCTCATGAAATTTTATTTTATGGAGAGGTGTCCAGCCTTTGACCATTTACAGCTTACATACTTAGTGAAATAATTACTAGATGAGGAGCCAACAGTACAGTATTTCAATATGGTGACCTGGTGATTTACTTACAATGCTTAGAAAAGCATGTCAGTGACCCAAGAACATCACCAGAATGAAGAAAAGTTTGAGTGTAAGAGAATTATGTTACATGTAACTTGCAAATTTTTGTTAATACATTAAAAAAAAAAAAAGTGCAAGCAATCTCCATTAGGAAGATCAACTTAAACACGTAATTCGAATACAAATGAAAAAAACCCAAACAGTTAAAATACACCTTTGGACAATCTATTCTTTTTCTTAGGATTTATTAATTTCAAGGCTCACAGCAACCAACTCTTTTGATGATTATCTTCTTTACACCAAGAAAGTTGTTATAGTGTTACATACTACAAATAGAAAAATCAGATAATTCAGGTAAAAACTAGAGTGAAAGTATAGGTGACAATGTTAAAAATGTCTATACTTACATTAACATTTCACTGCCTATTAACAGCCAAGTCCTTAAAAGAATCATATCACCTAGTAGCATTCATTCAGGAAAGCAAGAGAATTTTATTATGAAGTTATTATACTACCAGTAAAAGTATTTCCTAATAGTTTGTGACATGACAGTGTAGAACACATGTCCACCAAAGAAACTCTGTTGTAACTAAACATCCAAGTGTGGAATTTGAAGAAAGTCTGAGGAGAGAGTTGCTTTATTAATTTTCTCATATCACCCTTCATTGCAAGTAGATGTCACAGTTAAGAATCAAGACACTGTTTTCCCAATGCACTAAGGTACCCCGTCTAATTTTAGTGTAGAAATATTAGCATAAAGACAGTGAATTTTGTTTCTTTCATTCCTTTTCCTCATGGTATCCAGAAAGTAAATAAAATAGGTTATCACTCTCCCTAACTATATCAGCTTATGTACTTTACGTGTATGAAGATTACATTAATCTTCTTGTCTGAAGTCTGCTCTCCTCCTCTTTGGTTTTCAAGAGGACAAGACATGGCATAGTTACAAAACAGTCACTTTATAAGTTAATTAACTCTTCTCTAAGCAGGTTTCAAACTATTCCCATTAAAAAAAAAAAACCTCAAACATTTGGCAAATTCAGATTGAAAAGTTCATAAACAAGCTGTGAAAATTTTGTGGTGAGGAGAAGAAACAAGACCAACTACTCATTAGTGCAAGCAAAGTGGTTTAACTTTTACCACTATGTTCTCCTAAAAAACTACCCTGCAGCAGGAGACAACTATTCTTTTATAATTTAAAAGGATCAGATGCAGCAGGAGCAGCAGCAAACTGAAAAAATATTTGATGGAATGTTGATGTTTAGAAATAAATTATTATCTGCATGCAGCCCTTGCTAAAACAAGTTATCCTGCCTTGTGGAAAACAGAACTTGTGACCTGATCTCCCACAGATTTCAGAGAACACCAACAACTTCAGCACCTTGCTGCTGCCTGCCCCTTACAAGCTCTCCTTTATTCCTTCAATCCCTCATGATTCTATTATTATTGAAAACATACATTTCCCACACAATTCTATTATATCTCCCCTATGTCTCTTAATTAACAAATCAGCAAGAGGTATCAGATACTAGGGTTTGTTCCAAGGTTTAGGTATGCCATCTGGTCAGTCAAAAACAAGACTCACGGGTGAACTGGCAGGCTAGAAAAGAAAAAGCAACTGCTGATCTGCTCATTTGTCCGTCACCTTCCTTCTCAGCATCAATTTCCTCCAACCTTGTGCCAATTTATTATTTTGGGGACTTTTGCCCATTGAGTACAACAACCTGGGGGGGAGGCAGGATGCGGGGGTAGAGTGATAGAGGGCCTAAAGTGAACAGAGCAGGAGACAGTAACCATCTCAAAAGGCCACTCCTACTCTCCTGACAAAGCGAATTTTGTTGCCTGGCTGGGGAAACTGTCCCCTTAAAACACTATTAGCTTTTACAACAGAACTACTACAGGGCATGATGTTACCCTGTTTGACATATGATGAGAAAACAGACTCTGTGGCAGAGAACAGAAATGCAGCCAGCGCTGGCACAGCCAGAGAAAAGACCCTCCCATCACCTGAAGAGTGGACATTTGATCCACATAGATGCAGCCAAAGCAAGTGCCTTCAAGTTTTTCCAAATGTCCTTCAAGCTTTTTTTGCATTTAAGTTTTGTCTTCACCCTCTTTACTCTCCTGAAACAACCATGTAAAAAAATTTATTAAACATTCTTTTTAAAGCCATCTCTACTTCTTCCATAAATGTTCATTTTCAGTCATATACACAATTTTAAGATAGAAGTCTCTTAAAATTTCCCATGTCTATATACAGCTGATTTCATAAGCTTGGAAGTTTTTCCAGTAATATTCTTCCATAAGCATTCAAGCTTTTATAAACAAACAATTTTCTCCCTCCATCTGAAACAAATCCCTTTTGTAAAAGGAAGATAATTCTTCAACAACTGTTCACATAAGACTGGCTAAAATTTCTCCTCCTTATGTCTGAAAGTGACTGCTCAGCCCATGACAAGTTTTATGATGCCAAAGCAGTAGCAGTTCCAGCCACCACCAAAGAGCCAAACTTATCCCCGTTCCTCCAAATTGCAAGACTCAGATTCAGAAGTCTTTAAACACAGCATTTGTCACCTAGGCCACCGTGTTCATTTCCTCATCAATATGCCCAGCTATAAATAGATTTCAATTTTTAGATTTTAAAGATGCCAGTCAGTCATCCCTTTTCTCAAAGAAGTCTTGTCTCTCTCTTGACATATCCTAGTTTTACCTTTTATGTAACTGTTTAATACATCGTTAGAACACAAAGGAACTCATTAAGTTATTAAAAATACATTGAAGTATCTCTAGTAAATTAAATCATGTCAAGAACTCACATGTGAAAGAAAATACACAATCTCATGCCTTTTCTGAATGCTTTCCAAGCACCAGTACATTAAAATGAACATTCTCAAAGTCAGTTTACTAAGGTAATTTTCTTTTTTCTTAATTACCTGAGTTACGCCAAAAAAACCCAATGACTTTCTGAAAAGGTTGAGCTTCACATTCAGACAGACAGGTCTCCAAAACATGTCAAACTAGGTATCAAAAAAAAAATTACTAGCAATTTTTATTTTTACTTCTTTCTGATATATCTCTCCACTCTCATTCTTCAATCATTACACTTTCTTCTGAGTAAAAATTGATGATACTCCCAGCCACTCATTACACCCAAACAAATGGAAAAAAAATGAAGAAATCACAAATTATGGAAAACTGTTAAGGTGAGATGCCACAACAGTAACTGATAAGAGCTGTTTAACAATTAGCCAGCATTTTACAAGTGACAGATACAGAAGCTAACACAGTCTCTTCAAATAACAAGAAATTGTTCTTCTGCTCTATAGAAACAGACTGTACAGCTCATCCTTGCAGATGGAAGCAGTAGTGAATCATAATCTCATTAGCCTCCACAACAAAGGATGGTTTGATTATAAGAAAGTTGATATTAAGTATTTTTACAGACTCAGAGTTGAAAATTCAGCTATGAGGATTCCAAGGTCAAACATTTGATTTGGAAATCAGTGCCTGACTTGCATGCTATTTAAGTCCAGGTTCTTCTGCACAGAAGTGACAAAGAAAACCTGCTTATTTAAAACAAAAACAAACAAACAAAAAAACCCCAAACAAAACAAAACAAAAAACCCCACACCACAAACCATCCCATTGTGGATTCTTTGTTTAAAAATGCTAGTGATCCAAAGCAGTGGATTAGTGCAAACTAGTGACTGCAACTCAGTGCCATTCAACTTTACTGCAAATAACAAGAGGTATGCTCTAGAAAATAAAAGGCATTGTTTTCCTGTCAGAAGCCGAGATGTTCTATGAAGTTTTCAATAAAGAGGAAAATGTGGTTAAAAAAGAGTTCTTAGATGGCTTTCAAATAGACATAAGACTCATCAAAATAGAGAAACCACTGTTTCAGCTTTAAGAAGTTCTACCTGTGTTTAGGAAAGCACAGTGTTGGGGAAAAGGA
>JAAGNO010028401.1:83206-93886 GCA_033439905.1 Ceryle rudis | reverse complement strand
GGGAGGCTGAGGGGAGGCAGCCTCCCTCGGTGCCCGCGGCGGGAGGCTGAGGGGAGGCAGCCGCCCTCCGTGCCCGTGGCGGGACCTAAACGCGGGGCCTCTGGCGCTTGGGAGCCCGGCCTTGCCGGTGTCGGCGTTGGCCGTGTGGTGACTCCAGGCAGCGATCCCGTAGCTGAACGTCGTTTTCTTTTAAAATCTTCCTGCTTCGGGGCAGTAGGTTGGCAGTCGGGGAAGCGGAGCTCGCTGGGCTTCACCTTCGAAGGCCCGGTCGGGTGTTTACGAGAGGGAATGGCTCGCCCTGGAAGTCTCTCTGCATCTTCCAGACTGGGGTTTTGTTTAACAGGAGTAATTACAAATATTCAAAGAGACGCTCATTATTTTTAGGGTAGGCTCCACCATGCTTCTGTTCCGTCACGGACTGCTGCTTGGTTTGTGGCCCTGTGTTGATTTTTTAAAATGGAATTCAGGCGCTTTTCTTCAGATAGCGAGGGGGGGAGACAAGGGAAAACATATTAGCGGAGGGGAGGGTAGGTTTGTGAACTGTTTCTTAAAAGAAAAGAGAATATTTTGTGTGTTGCTATGTCTGAAGATGCTTTATCAGAAGAGGACATTTGGGAGTACAAATCCATTAGGAAGCAAAAGCATCAGAGTAATTCAGAGAGTATCTCTACACCTGCGCAGGAAGTGAGTGATCGCAAGTGCAGACCAAAAAGAAAGAGAAATAGATATAAAAAAAAACCTGTAGAAAAAGCTGATACGCTTCAGAAAACTGAGCCAGGATCAAGGCCAAATCAGGATGTTGATCAATGTAAAGATGACAGTAGCGTGCATTCCCAGGAAAGTGTGAGCAGCCTGACAGAACAGAGCTCACAAAATGCAAAGCCTGTTCACGATGGATACTGTCCAAGCTGCCAGATGCCCTTCTCTTTGCTATTGGTCCAGACGCCTCGATGGCATGTTGCTGAATGTTTGGATGCTCCAGGATCCCTTGAAAAAGGTATGGACAAAGTAACAAAAAAGCCTTCAGAAAAAAAGTTAGAGGCTTCTTACGTAATGTTGCTGTAAACCTTGGGTTTCACATTTACTTCAAAAGCTGAGATCGCAGCTGTTATGATTTTTAGAATGTTATTTTTGACAGTTTGTTAGTATTATTTTCAGATGAGATTTTTGCTTCTTTGTGAAGAACGTGGAAATCTGATGTGAAAATCTCATCAGAATCTAATCTCAGAACTTTGTAGAGCAGTGATAAATATTCATGGGTTTATTATAAAGCTCCAATTTTAGTAGTTTATTGAATAAATTGAAGGTCCATGTTTGCCATTTTCAATTATTAAGTGTCAGCAAATAAAAAAATCCCTCTTTCAGTGAAGCTGCTACTTTTGACACCAAATTTCTTTCTCCTTATCCATGTTGCTGTGTGATCTGTCCTGTTGTCTATGGACAGCTTGGAAACTGAAATCAGTCTGTTGTGCTAATTTCCTTGAAATGTTAGCCCCTGGTCCAGAGTTGTTAAGAAATTTTATACAGAATTATACCTGAATGTTCCTGTATCATAAGACAACAGTTTTCTTTTGAGTTCTGTATGAGAGGAATAAAACTGACTCGTTCCAGTTGCTAGTTTCATGTGGGGAAATACCGTGCTTCAGCAGATCCAGGTATCCAATTTACATTCCTTATACATGTTCTGAATTTTGAAAAATAGAAAGGATACAGTTAGAAAACCTGAGTAAAGACTGCTTAGGTAACACAGTGACTTTTCTATTTACAACTGTAACTTCCCTTGCAGTTTCCTCTGTGGAGCAACGAAAATGTGAGCCCTTCAATCCTGATTTTGGCAGCAATTTAAGGCAGACATGTTAACACCTCATTTACATCTCTTACTCCCATAATTAAAAGAGGAGAATTCATTGTGATTGATTTATGCATCCACCTTAAAATCCCCAAAAGTTAGGCTAACAAAGTGTCAACAAAAAAGACAGGATACAGTCACAGCTTTTTTGCTGGCATCTGAATCCTTTTTTCACATAAGTAAATACATGACCTTTTTTTTTAAAAAAAAAAAAAAAAAAAAAAGTGTAACCCAGCAATTTGAAATCAAGTTGATTCAGAACCAAGATTTGATTTGTTTTGAAACATGTCTACTGGGCTTTTCTGGTGCTACTGCTCTGAGCTTATTGCTTGCATGTGAGACAGTTCTAAACTAGAAGCCATATGATTCTATTAGCATAGTACTGAAACAGGGGTGAGTACTCTTGTTAGAGGGTTGTTATTAATTCAGGCATAGCACTGTCTTAGCAGCAGCTCTTTGGTTTTAAGTTGGAAGCGTTCTTATTTCTAGCTAGCTCAGGACAGGATGTCTTGCTAGCTTTTATTTTTTTTTTTATTTTTTTTGTGCCTTCTGTCCTCAAATAGTTTAATTTATATTTTTTATATATATATATACACATTTGAAACTGTGTGTGATGTGATTTTTATTTTAATAATTATGCCAACTATATTTGCAAAGATACTAGCATTACTTCTTTGATTAACTCCTTTCATAGAGTGTCCCGATGGTTTACTGTGCACTTCCACCATTCCCTCCCACTACAAGCGGTACAGCCATTTTCTACTTGCAGCAAGCAGGGCAGGAGATTATCTTGTAAACTCTTCATCAGACACTTTGGAGAGGAAGATGGTGTGTTCTACTGCTACAAAGCCCAGCTGTTCTGCAAGTCATGTAGAGGAAATCTCACAGAACAAGAAACCATCTAATAATGTAAAAAATATCCCAAATGATGACTGTGCGTGGATGGTACAGAGTTCACCGCAAATGAAGCATCTAAATGTAATCGGTGAAAATACTTCCTCTTGTGCTGATGTTCCAAAGCCTCAACAGACATTACAGCTTACACAGACCACAGATAATAGCTGTAAATTTGAATTTTATGACTTTGCATCCTCTCAAGACAGTGGAACAGGAGAAGATCTGTGTAGTCAGAAAGATACGAATCAGCCAAGTCTACTACAGTCAAAAGCAGATTTCAGTGACTGTGAAATTTCTTATTCTCCACTGAGTACTTTTGAGGAAAGTGAAGAGGAAACTGAGGAAGAAAAAGTAGAAGGATCACAAAATAAATTATTCAAAGGCTTGAACTTCAAGGATGAAGAATCTAATTCTGTAGTATTTAAATCATTTGATGGACATTGCTTTCAACAGAAGCCTCAGTATGAGTATACCCAGATGGAAAATTTCATAATTAAAAAAAAGCACTGTGAGAAAGCAAATACATTGAGCCATACAGATCATAGCATAAAACCAGTTTCTCAGAGTCGCATGAAGAGCAAGGTCTGTAATTCAACACATGTAGATAATCAGCATCAACAAGAGGCACTAGCCACTGCATCCTCATTTCCTTTTAATTGTGAGGAGGTTGAAGAGCCAGAATTGATTTCTTCTGCTGCTAAAGCAGTTAACACAGAGGCAGAAGATAGTGGTGGTTGTGCTTTGGATTCTGCATATGTGAGTTTTACTGACACATCGTCGCTGCTAGTCAGAGAAGATGCTATGTCTCTTCTGACACAGAAAAGTAATGTTTTGAGGGACCCAACTAACATTTTAACGAACACAGATAAAATGACTGCCAATGCAGTTGAAAAAACAGCTTGCCAGGAGAATTTGCAATCAGTAGTGGAGGAAGAAGAAAATCTTAATTCAGCTGCTGTGTGCTTTCCCAGCCCCATCTCTAAAACAGTACCATCTCGTTCTTTAGCAAGTATGAATGCTAACTCCAGTTCTGCCAAAGAACTCAAACAAATGGACATTGGTGTTTTCTTTGGGTTAAAACCCAAAGTAAAAGAGGAAAGCAAAGGAGAGACATACTTTGGTGAGGGAAAGCAGATACTGAGTTCAGTAACTCCCAATGGAAAGAGGCCCAGACAGCAAAAAAGGAAAGCTGAAGGGTCCGTGGAAGATGTAGAAGAAGTTATAGAAAGTTCAAGTAAAACTGAGGTCTTTGCAGATGCAAGTTCTGGTTGCCAACAAAGGCGGAGAAAAAAAATTAAAGACTTATCTACTACATGTGAAGGAACAAGAAAAAACCACTGCCCTTTCTACAAGAAAATACCAGGTGAGAGGTACCTGTTGCTTTTTTGTAGAGGTTACCTAATTGTGGCTTGAGTATTTTTTATTCCTAATTTTAGGTGTCAGTATCCTTCACTCTTCATAACCATTTAGACTGCAGCTTATAATGAATTTTCTTTCCTCCATTCAAAATCTTGAATAGGTGCAGATCTCCAAAAGAAGGTGATTCCAGAATCAGTGTCAGCAGTGGATGAAAAAATAGAGAAATAGTTATCTCAGGAAAATTATTTTAAGAACTGACTTCTGAATGAACAGACAGAGCAAAAAACATAAGCAGTATTGAAAGATGGGGCTACTTTCTTAAATGATTTTGAATATAGCCCTCGTTAATATTCACTCCTAATTCCTGAATTTAATCTTTTACATCGCTTCAGTTGTGCCTTTAAAATAGAACTGTCAATAGTAATTATTTCCTTAAGCTAAGTTAAAAGAATAGCTTAATTTTGCATTTGAAATTCAGTAGTATTGGAAACATGATTTACTACAACTGTGAAAACAGAGAAATTAAAACCAAGCAGAAGAGTTTAGTTAAGGAAAGAGCCAAGAATTTCTCAGAATCTTCTCAAGCAATACATAAATTACAGGATGATGGATCAGCAGCTTAAAAAGCTTCAGATCCTCACAGTGCCATTTATTCCCTAAAGGACTGTCTTAGTCTTAGGTAGGTATTTGAGGAAGCCAAACAGAAATAAATTAGTGATCCTATGTGCCAAGCTGTTGCTCGAAGACTGACCTGTAAGTCTCTGTGGGGCTATACTGGTTTCATGGGCTCAGAGAATTTTCCATGTATAATAAATGTGAAAAGCAGATTCCTATGCCTACAGTGCAATTTAAATTTGCTTTGTTACTATCTATATTATCTTTGTTCTAAATTTTGTTGCTTCATTTGAAGTATATTTGACTGTATTTTCTGTGTTGCTAATGATTTGCATTTATCCCCGTGGCCTAGTATAATTCAGCTTCCCTGAAAGTTTTGAGTCTGGTACCTCTCCAGCACTTGGGTATTTATTGGTTTGTGATTTTTAATGAACAGACTTTTTTTAATTTATTTTAATACTTGAAGTTCTAGCCTCAAGTAAGAACTATTTTAGTTCTCCTGGAAGATCTGGGTAATTCACGTAAATTTGAGTGCCACCAGTGGAATTAGTTCTATGTGCTATTTGGTGGTTCTAAGAAACTGTAACCCTGGGTGAAGGACCATGTGTCGGTATGCTTGCATTTAAAAAAATAGCATTTGCAGAGGAAAGGGCTGTCTTCTATACAACTGTCTTTATGTGAGATCTTTATACAAATAGCACCTCACTGAAAGCAGACAGTGGCAACTCGGTTGTGCGTTTTATCTCAGTGGATATATTCAAATACCCCAGATGGCTTGCTTGATAATTATATGGTAGCATGTTTTAAGAGGAATATTAAATGTAGAATAATTGAGAAATTGTGGTTTGATTGCAAAATGCATTTTCTTATTCTGCGGTTATCTGGTTTACATTGTGTTAAGATCTTGTATTAGATTTTAATCTACATGAACTTTTGAGAATACCATCTAAATGCAGATAAATTTGTTTTATTTGCTTAAGCAATTGCCAGCTGAAAAACTTATTTTGGAGGCCTGTGAATGTATTTGTGTGGATACTTACATTTTTGTTTTAGTAAGTGAACACTTGATTTGTGCAAACCATGTTCATCTTTACATGGCTTCTTCAACTGTGTGCACTGTAACTATATTCCCTTTTAATTTGCAAGAAAGAAAAAAGAACAAAAGGAAAATTTAATTGGAAGCTATTTCTGAATTATATATGTTTACTGACTGACTTCTCTTTCCTTTTTGCTGTAGGAACTGGTTTTACAGTCGATGCCTTTCAGTATGGAGAAATTGAAGGTTGCACAGCTTATTTCCTTACTCATTTTCACTCTGATCACTATCGTGGGCTAACAAAAAACTTCATGTTTCCAATCTACTGTAATAAGGTAAGGTTTTCCAAGATTACTAGATATTATCACATCCATGTGCAACTATAATCACTTTTGTATTGGCACAAGTAAATGGAGCATCAGAGGTTCTGTTGTTGGATCAGTTAGGCACAGTGGGTGTGTATAGAGGAATCTGTGTTTCCCTTGTGAGAAATTCTTACCCTGATTTGACTGAAGAAGTTGATTAGTGAAACTTCCCTGTATAGATACCATGAGAAAATTCAGGTTTAAGAGGATCTGCAGAGGTCATATAGACCAATCTCCTCTGTAGTGTGGGTCTAACTTCAAAGTTAGATCATGCTGTAGAGAGCTTTTGTTGGTGAAATTTTGAAAACAGGACAGATTCTATGATGTGTCCTCACAACCCGTTGCAGTGTTTACCCACCCTCATGGTTTTTTCCTAACGTACTATTGAAATATCTCTTTCTGTAACTTGAGATTGTATCTTGTTCTTTTTGTACGTGTCATGGAGAAGAACCTGGCTCTATCTGCTTTATAACTCTATTCAAGTGATTCAAGTCTGAAATTAGGTTCCATTTAAGGCATCTCTTCTCCACATGAAGTAAATGGAGTTGTTTCAGCCTGATCCTGTGTGTCCTGTGCTTCAGGCTGCTGAATGGCCAGGATTGCCATTAGCTGTCATATGTCCAACCAACTCCTCTTTACTGGTAACATGGTAGGGCACCCTGCCTAATCAACCCATCCAGTACTCTGGAAGTCTCCTGGATTCCTTGTTTCCTGTGTTGACCTTCCAGTAGGTGTTGGGGTGACTGCCATGATAAGAGCAGGGCCTGTGACCTTGAAACTTCTTCAGTTGTTTAACAAAGACTTCACCACCTCCTCTTCTTGACTTGGCAGTCAGTAACAAATGTTATTCCCCCTCTGCTGCCTTCTTTCTGATTCCAATCTGTAACCTGTTGATGGGCTTTTAAAAGTTTGCTTTTTTAAGAAAGCTTTTTTCAGTTTTCTTTTGAGAGGTGAAATGCTACTGAAAGGCTTGATTATATCCAGGATCTTGTAGTTTCTCATCATTTCTCTCTAAACCAGAGAGTCTGGCTTTGAAAGTCTTTGTTTCTAAAATAAACAAAGAGGTTTTTTTAGATTTTGTTCTTATTCCATATTAAATCTTTTCCGTGTTACAGATAACTGGCAATCTGGTGAAGAACAAACTTCGAGTCCAAGAGCAGTATGTCCATGTGCTGCCAATGGACACAGAATGTATAGTGAATGGGATCAAGGTGTTGTTGCTTGATGCCAATCAGTACGTATCATTGCATTTGTTGTGGAATATTTGTATGTATAGAATATTAAAGATAAGACCCTGTACAGATACAGTTTGTTTTCATGAGTTTTCACTTTCAGTGGATCTGAAAAATAAGGGTGAAAATACTTCCCATTTCTGAGTTAGCTTAGCAACATGCATTTTCATCTCAAATGTGAATTAGCCATGTAGGATGCTAAATTTCTTGCAAATAGTTAGCTTTTGAAATAGATGAGTTATCTTTGAAAATTAAACTTAGGCTTTTTGAATAATTTTAGTTTAACATTATTTTGTTTGCTTGTAATGAGTACGTAGTGTTAGTTACACATAGCTCCATCACTTTTAAATTTGTTGAGAGGTTGAATGATTTTTCTAATGGTCTGGACACTTTAGTTTTGGTGTCTGGTTGGGAACTTTCTAGATTTGATTATCAGATAGGTTTCTATAGCTTCAACTGAAGACAGTGAAATCTTCAGCTAAAGAGAAGTATGGTACTTTTGTTCCTGGTAGAGACAAAACCTAGCCAACATTTTGAAAATGGAACTTTAAGGAAAAGCCTATTGAAATCTGGAAGAAGACTTCTACTGGATTTGGTGATAAAGGGTGAGATTTTTGTCTAAGGTTACACGGGCTCCATGTTGTAAAGTTCAGTAGCACATGACTTCCAGCGCTGTGCTTTTGCCATTCTGCCCCTTGGTACCTTATTTGGCTATGGGCTGGAGGATCAGTCCTTTCCCTGAAGTTATATTGAAATGCAGCACTGTGTCACAGCTGGTTTGAATATTACTTATCATAGGATTTGTTTATCATTGGAGAGACAAGATTCCATGAAGTCCTTTGAGAACCCTTTCTGGGAATGAAGGAAGCCTTGTTGCTTATGTAATTTGGACACTTCTCATTTTTCCTGTTTGTCTTTCTGATCCTTTGCTTCAAATTAAAAGGCATATAAACCTTAGGTACAAAGTTCAGCTGCTTGGAGAGTTGACCAGTTCTGTCATTTTATCTCCGATTCATGCCAGTTTTTCCTGTTTTGAGATTTCATTTACCCTTTACAGATAATTCATGTCCAAAATAGTCCCACTCCGGCTTTCCAGTCTGAGCTCTTGCCTTTCAGACAGCTTTTGTGAGGAACTGCAGAAGGTGCAATGGATTCACTGTGGCCAATAAGAGAATTGTATTTATAACCAGGGAATTCTGGATGGAGGATAACATTTAAAATCTGCACATAGAATTTAAAAGGAAATGCTTCAGTAAGTCCTGCAGGAATGATGATGCATCTGCAGTAATACAATTCTGATTCTCCTGAATAAGAATGCTGCTTCTCTTTGGTGCACTGTTCCCACTTTGAATCAAGTAATAGAACCTCAGAGATTGTAACCTGGTAGCATCTACCTAGAAGACACAGCATCCCAAAAGGGCAGTTAATGCTTAATGACTTTACTGTTGATGTGTTTCTTTTTTTCTTCTCTCCATCTCAGCTGAGAACTCAAAGTCTAGCTTGTCTATGGCCATAAGATTAGCTTCAGAATTCCTTTAGCAATCAGGAATTTCTAGCAAAATTAGGCTACATAGTAGCTATGAATTTAAATGCTGTTCTGCACACCTTCCTGCTACTGAAGAGTGGTGCATATTGTAAGGCAGTTTATCAGTATAGAGAAGTAACGTAATTTGTATGGGGTTTTTTGTTTGTTGTTTTCAGTTGTCCAGGTGCAACAATGATCCTTTTCTGTCTACCAAGTGGAGCTGTTATTCTGCACACAGGAGACTTCAGGGCAGATCCTTCTATGGAGCGCTACCCTGCTTTGATAGGTCAACAAGTCCACACCCTTTACCTTGATACCACGTAAGTTGTATTTAATTTCTTTTTTTTTTTTCAGTAAACCCCTCTTTTCAATTTATTAAGACTTTATATGAACCAAATAAGTATAAACTACCTTACCGTTTTAACTCTTCCTATCTCTATTTAGTGTTGAATAAAATCAGATCTTTATTGAAAGTCCATGTGTGTCTAGCTTGTTCCTCTGTTATGCTTTTAAATGAGAGAATCGAAGTGGATAGTGGAAAAGATTCTAAAGTATTTGCTGAAATGGCCTTGTTATTTACAAGTGGTATTAAATTCTGAGTGTTGAAGTTCATACACTGAGTGTTCAGCTCTGAAAAAAGAGGTTCATGGAACACTGGTTTTTACGTGGATTCAACTCTGTTATGAAATAATAGAGGGATGTGGGGGCATTCAAAGAGTGAAATAATGCCAAATGATTAAATCGGTTGTCCAGGTTTTCATTAGACCTTTCTCTGACTCAAGTATATAAAATTGTTTTTCTGTGTATGATGACTAATGCCCAGCTGCAGTCTTTTATTTCTGTTCCATATGTTTCTGCAAATGAATAATGCCTTATGTTATGGTTTCTGTACGTGACAAAAAATAGACATAAGGATATAATTAGTACATGATACAAATATCTAGCTTGAAAGAGAACTTGGTATTTACAGAGGGAAAAAACCTGCATATTTGAGTGTCAGTGTCAGACAAGTGCATAGTTATAGAGAAAAGACTGATAATGCTCGATGTAAATTTTATTGCAACAATTTGATCTGGGCACCTGAATGTTCCTAATATATAGATTGCAAGTAAACTGAAATGATGTAGAAGGATAAAATCTTTTTAATTACTTTGTGTGCATGCAGTTTTGAGGACCTTCTTGGTAAATTCAGATGTCTTGTATCTTGTGTAACAAAGTGGTATATCTTATTTCCACGCCCCAGATACTGTAGTCCTGAATACACTTTTCCTTCTCAACAAGAGGTTATCCAGTTTGCTGTCAATACTGCCTTTGAGACCGTGACTTTAAATCCACGTACTCTAATCGTCTGTGGCACCTATTCCATTGGAAAAGAGAAAGTTTTTTTAGGTATGTAAAAGAAATGCACTGGATCAAATAACTAAATAAATGTCTAAGGCAATGTTAAAAGCTCTTTTTCCTTAAGATATTAAGGGTCACAGTCTTGATGATCAGATACAGTGTACAGAAATTAAATATACTTAATAATACTACTAGTTTTTTAGTTTTCTAATCAGTAAGTTTTAACCTTCTGAAAGAAGTGCCATGTTTACAACCACGTCAAGTGTGCAGAAGGCCACTTTGGATTCTAAAATGAACAAACCTATTTAACTGATTGTGGTGAGAAAATCACTAATTACAATAAATTTATATATATATATACCTGCATTTTCTCTTTACATCCAGTAATTTACAAGCCATTGCTATCTTGATGTAGAACAGCATTCTTTAGAAAACAAAAGAGGCTTTTTTACATGCATTAG
>JAAGNO010028401.1:45792-69365 GCA_033439905.1 Ceryle rudis | reverse complement strand
GAAACCCCTCCAGGGATCACGGGGACTCCCCCCCTGCCCTGGGCAGCCTGGCACAGCCCTGGACAGCCCTGCAGGGGGTGGGAGAAGAAATTGTTCCTCATGTCCAACCTCAACCTGCCCTGGGGCAGCTGGAGGCCGGTTCCTCTTGTCCTGTCCCTTGTTCCTTGGGAGGACAGACTGACCCCCACAAGGCGTGTGCTCTGTTCCTGGGGGTCTGATTTAGAATCAGAATGGTTAAGGTTGGAAAAGATCTCTAAGATTATAAAGCCCAAGTGTCAACCCAGCCCTAGTATGACCACTAAACCATGTCCTGAGATGGAGTCCCCGCAGCAGCAGCTGCCTAACACTTGGTGCCTGAGCTTGGGGTGGGCTGGGCAGGACTGGTGGGGGAGCACAGAGAGGACCTCTCCCCACAGAGCCGGGCTGATCCTCCTGTTTCTCCCCCCCTTCCAGCGGGATCGCCACCTCGGCCTCCGATAATGCCCTGTCCCGCCCAAGGAGCTTCAGCAACGGCACCAGCGGCAGCAGCCAGCAGGACTCGCCGCAGATCAGGGCCTCTCCCAGCTTCACCTTCGGCTGCAGCAGCCCCTCGGGCCCGGCCACCGCCGGCCAGAGCCCTCAGCGAGGCGATACCGGCACCGTGGCCACAAGCAGAGGTAAGCGGCGCCGGGAGCCACTGGCGCGTTTGCTGCGGTGCCTGTGGAGCTGCTGGGCCCGGCCACGGCCCTGAGGGAGGAGAGCTCCGGCCGGCGTCACCGTGTGCTTGGTTGTAATGAACGTGGGTTGTGCGTGAAAGAAGTGCGTGTGAACCGCCACCCCCGTCCCCTTGGAGGGGTCCTGGATGCCCTGCTCAGCTCCACGCTCCCTCCCTGCCTGGCTCGGGACAGACAACGACCCGGGGTTCCCCCGGGAGCTGAGGGGCTGGCGGTGCAGGGCCTGGGGCAGGGACCAAGGGGCTTCCAGAGAAGCCAACAGAAACCCCTCCACTGCACTCCCCTCGACCGCTCCCAGAGCGCTCCCAAGGCCTGCAGGATACACCAAAGTGCCTTTGCCCTGCCCAGGCACCTGCTGAGCGACATTCGGTCGATTGCAACCCTTGGCTCTGGTCTTGGCAGAGCTGTAATTGGGTGCTGGGGGCTTGGAACAGGGGCAGGGGGCTCAGCACTGCTGAGCTGAGCCCCTCAGGGGTTCAGTGCTGCGGCCAGTGGTGGGGAAGTCCCAGTGGCCTCTCCTGCTCTGTGGGCTGGTCCCACAGGCTGCCAGCTGAGGCAGCGGGGCTGGACTGGGATTCCCAGTGTACTGTGGTGCTCTGGGCCCTGGTGAGCACCATGCTCTGAAGTATCCCAGCACCCAAGGGTGGGAAGGGTGTGAGGGAGGGTCCGCTCTTGGGGTGGGGGGGGCGGCCTGGACTACTATGTCCTTAAGTCCTATTTGTACCCTCAATGTCCTGACACACATTCCTGGCAGCATGTGAAGGTTCCTGGTTTTCTGCCATGTAGGAAGAAAGCATTCCCTGCCGTGGAACTGTCTGTCACAGTGACAGAGCTAGAGGGATGAGTGCAGCAGGACAGTAGCACATTTAGTGACAGCTCCACAGATAATGACCAACTGACCAACGAGATTAATGGGGTCGGGGGAGCAGGGATGCTGTTGCCCATGCTCATCTGGCAACGGATGGCTCATAGTGCTGGAAAAGCCTGGCTAAGGACAGCAGGCTGGGAGGCGGGCAGGGCATGGCTCCAGGGAGCCACTGTCAGCTGGAGCTGGGGGTCCACAGCCACCTTGTAGCAGTGCCCACACCAGCACCACCTACAGACCTCTCCCAGATGATGTTTGTCCCACCTCATCTGCCCTGATGGCATTTCTATACCTCCTTGCCAAGCACTGTGTGCGGACTGTGTCCAGGCTACTTTCCACCTGAGGGGCACAGCAGAAACCTGCTGTGAACCTCCTCTGCTCCAGGGAGGCCAGCACTTTGAGAACTGGCATCTGCTCTTTGGTACGTGATCTCTGCAAGGACTCTGGATGGGACAGCATGGGAGATCCAGTGGCCCACGTTAACCTGGTTTCTGCACCAAACACAGCCAAAGGAACAGCTGCCATTCACTCAACTGTTTTCACTGCCTGATTTATACCACTTGGGTCAAATACAACCTGTGAGGAGTGGCCAGTGATCTTCTCTCACTCATGAATGAAATCCAAAACTCTGGGAAAGAACCGGGGAACACCACCAGGCTCATAAAACACCTCATCCACCAAGCAATTCAAATCAAATAGTTTCCATCTGTTAACAACTCGCTTCTTTCTTCCTTTTTTCTCTCTCCTTGTTAATCCTTGGAGGAATACTATTTCTGACCAGAGATCCTTGAGTGCACATCAGGGTCTAAGTCAAAGATGAAGAGAAAAGCTGGTGAAGGACTCTGCGCATCTTTAATGTATACGGTGAGAGGCAGAGCGTGCTGGAGTGAAGGGACTTTTGTGAGAGCTGCACACTGCACCAGCCAGGAAATGGGATGCTTAATCAATTAGGGAATTACACAGTGACAGAAGTGAATGATCAGTGACTTCAATCAAAGCCAGCAGGTGTTTGGGTTCTCATGTCCCACTTTGATGCTTTCCAGTTTGCTCTGGAGATGTTCAGTCAAACAAGTAGCCTGCTCCCTATGCCTGCCGGGGACAGTGAACATCCTATCTTTGTTTGCTACAGTTTTGGCCATGGCCTGTTCATCAGGAAGCACCGGGAACAAACATGATGAGGCAAAGGTGAGCAGGAACCCATCCCACAAGACAGCTGTTCACTGAGATCAGCTGTGGCTCAGATCACACCCTTGAGTATACCTTGAAGCTGCTATTTTTCTTTTCTTTAACCTTCTTGGACTTTACAACACAGTGCTGCAGTCCCTGGGGATGCAGCTGCGCATGGGTCTCCTGTTGGGAGAAGAGCAGTGACCACAATCTACTGCCAGCTGGGTATGATGTGTGATGTCATCCTCCCATCTCCTTGCTGCAAAGCAAAAACACCTCGCCACTATTCCCAGGCTCATGATTGGAAGCAGCAGCAGCAGCAAGTGCCACTTGCAAGGATGTAAGACAAGAACAAATGGATGGAAACTTCCAGGGTGACAGGACAACAGAGTGGTGGATGTTTCATCACGGAGAGGCCAGACATTTATTTATTCAGAGTTATTTCAATGCTTTAGCTGACCTTGAAGAGCAGCTACTACTGTCACTTGTCTGATGCTAGGGAATAACCTTAGCTGATTTTTTTGTTTGGTTGTTGTTTTTTTGTTTCATTTCTGTTTGTTTGGTTCTGGGTTTGGGTTTTTGTTTTGTTTTAAATCAACATATTTAATGAAAATGTATTTCCAGCAGAGAACTCCAGCTTTACTGTTTCTGACTTGATTTTTTTCCTCCCCTGAATCCCTCTTGCTTTTTATAGCTATTCCTCATGACTCAATTTTCCTTCCTCTCTCTTCTTCCCCCAGATACCTTTCCATTACCAGGGATTTATCAGAAATATTACACTGCTAGAATTCACCTTTATTCTTAGAAATAGGAGCACAAAGACATTTGCTTGGAAGCAAAATGACAGCTGTGAAGAACAATGTGGGCATTGGCCATCAAATGAAATAGAAGAGAGACAAATTGCAGGGCAGAAGACCAGAATTCCTGGGGGGCATTTAATTAGTTCAGTGGCATTTAGTATGCAAGTGAGGTTATTTTTGCCAACTGAGTCCTGGTGTGGATTATGTGATGGATCAGCAGAGCTGCCAATGAACGAGTACTTGAAAATATGGGCTCCTCCAGGATGAAAAAATCTGTGGCACCTTCATGGCTGGCTGGTGGCTTCTAACAGCCCTTGGGGGCCAAAAATGATGATTTTAATCTGTGTTTTATAGGCACAGACAGAAATAGAAGCAAATTTAATGGGAAAACTTACAGAGAAAAAAAAAAAAAAATGGATGCAGCTCGGTGATGACCACTCCAGTTGGTTGGGGTTTCAGTAGGATGTTCTGTGGCATGTTGGTGTCTGATCTGCCATGGAAACTCCACAGCTCTCTTCCTCTGTCCTGCCGCACCAGTGTGAGCAGAGCAGCAGTTGCAGCTGCACTTAGCCAGCCTGGCTGCATGCTGTCCGCTGTCCTCTCCACCCCTGCATGCTCCACCTGCATTGCTACTTCAGATACCCCCTGGCCAGTACATCGAATGATTGCTTCACCAAATACTACCTCTTGTGTCAGGAACTCGAGTGTTGGGAGTTTCAGAGGGGGGGTTCCCCAGTCAGGACTATTTGCACAGGAATTGGTTAGCAGTTAGAGGGTCACAGACCCTCTCTGTAGCCCAGGCACCAAGGACTGATTCTTCGTAGAGCACTGGAGCTGGTCCATGCACAGATTTAGAATATTCAAGTGCCCAGAAATCTTGGGAAAATATAAAAGATCCTTCCAGTCTGCCAGAACAATATTTCCAGGTGGTTTCCCACATGGAAACTAACATGTCTGAGAAATGCAAATATGTGGTGGGCCTTTCCACATGGGTTTCATAGCATATGACTAAAAATTCAGTGCTTTTCACAGAAAAGTAAAGGCAGGCACGACATATCCTCTAACTCTTCCAAGCTTTTTTCTCCCATTTCTCATTTTTCTTCTGAGATTGCAAGAAATGGAGGCTTAGATTGATTTGGTTTTCTCTTCTGGAGCAAGGGCTTCAGGATTACCATTTAAAAGGAATTTCTGCCATGTGGAGAAAGGTCAAAATCCTTTTTGCTTAGGGGTTTTGTTTTGGTTTGAGGGGTGTGTGGTGTTTTTCCCGTTCCTACGGCCATTGGAGACAGGCCCGTGCCATGCTAACTCTCTAACACTGCTGAAAGAGGCAGCAGCATACTTAGTGTTCAAGGCTGTCCCGGATTTTCAGCCTACAATTACAAATGGTACCACAGCATTGCCTGGGATTATGTACACTTAAAACTGCATTATGCAGCAGCAGTTTGTCTCGCATGATCAGTGTTGATTGCCTCTGTCACTGGAAGTGTCAGGACCAAAGGTGGAGCAGGTTTGCAGGTGGCTCATCTGCTTTCTGACCACCTGGGAACCACTTGCCAGACTTTGCTCTTGGCTCTTATTTCTTTTAATCAGCTTTGTCAACTCCATTTCTTTGCCATGATGGAAGAACAGAACCAAACTGGAAAATGGAGCCTAAGGAGACCTTACAGATCTAAGCTCTGGTCCCATGCTGGTAGGTTTGCTTGCTTTGTCTTGAATTCTTTAGAAAAGAGACACCTGGGCTGGCAGCCTGCAACTAGGGCTCTGGATCAACTCTTGAATGATGATAAGAGCAAACATTCAGCATTTTAAGAACACCAGATTAGCATCGCTGGTAGCCATGGTCTTAGTGGTCCCACTGACTGCTTAACTTCTTCATCCTCCACTGATGGGTTATAAAAGAAACCAGTTCTCAGGCATAGATTGATGCAGGCACCCCAGGATGGGAAACTGAACTCAGCCAGACACTTACTACTGGAAGTCCAGTCCTGCTCCCACCACAGTGTCTTGGTGCCCCCTGAAGAGCTGGTCCTGCCATAAGATGGAAGGGGGATGGCTGAGTCACTGAGCAGCTGTTAGCAGCAACCAAAGGACTCCTGGCTGCTGAGTATTCTCCCTGCTGCAGTGTGGAGATGTGGTTTCTCTTAAGGTGTTTTTTCTGAATGAAAGATTTGCATCAACCTTGGCTGGCCTCTCCTTTTTCTTTAAATGATACAATAAATTAGAAAGTGCTCTACGGCTAAAGGGAGCATTTAAAATTCCAGTGGCATTTCTAGGAACTGCCCGGCACGCTCCAAGTTCCTTGCAGCGACCTGCTGACCAGCCTGCAGGAGGGAAGTGGCTGGCTACAGCGAGGCACGTACGTGGAATGGCTGTTAGTCCCTGGGAAACAAACCAAAAAAGCCCTCAGAGCATCTCAGATTACACTGTCAGCTCCCCAGATGTGAAGGTAGACAGTCCTGTGGTTAAAGCTTCCTGCGAGAGTCCAGTACACTCTCTTTCCAGCCCCTGCACTAAGGGCACAACAGCAAGGAAGTACTCTTGTAAGATTAGTATGTCCCCCAGTGGGGCCTGAAATACAGGATGAATCCATTTGACTGAGATGTCTGTACTCCCTCTTGGTGCAGGCCTCTGTAAGCAGGCCACAGGTGGGGTGAGCCAGTTCCATGCAGGGAAGCAGGAGCATCACCTAACGTTTGCTGATGCTGGTGCTGTCTGAAGTGTCACTAGGGGTAAGCCACCTTTCTGTAGGCCATTAAGGACGGCTTCTCCCTTAGCACCAAATGGGCACATCAGCATCTCTCTGTAGCATGGGGCATTGATGAACCAGCCCCCGCGTCTGTAGTGTCCAGGTCTGAGGGAGGTGTTTCCAGCAGATGTTCTGGGAGCGAAAGCAATTCACAGTATTGAATGGGACGATGGAGATCACATTCATGGTAAGACCACGATGTGACAGTGTCTGGAATCACTTCTTGAATTTTACTGTGTGTGTGCAAGGAAATTACTCTTGTGAGTTCAGCAGAAAATCTGGGGCAAAAGAACAGATTAAACACCTGGTGTCCCCAGCTCACCACTGATCTGCTCTTGCCCTGGTGTGCAAGGTAACATCACTCTCCTCTATTGACTCCATTTGCTGAAAGTCCAGCCCTGCTGAAGCACAAACCCCAGGCTGGAGGGACCCTAAATAACACACTGCAGCCAGACGGTGCACTATGCAGAGCCTGTCTCTGGCTCAGCTCAGGATGGACACAGACAGCTCAGATAACCTTTCCTGGTTGGACTTGTTCTGCAGCACCTGGGCTCTGTCTGATCAGTACATGACTCCAACCCCACTTCTCAGTAGTGCTGCCCTTGAGAAAGTGTGAGGGTTGTGTGGTCTAGTTTGTACTTGCTGTACAACAGGCTTTTTATTTTTCTTAATTTCAATGACCTCACATCAATTTGGAGACTTCTTTTACCATTGCGTCCTCTCTGTTGCAGAACTTGCTTTTCTCCTGGACAGCTGCCATTTTCCTGCTGGAGACAGGTACTGGAGTAGTAGAAAGAGCATGATTCATCTTTGGGAATTCAGAGGGGAAAATTAGAAGAAGAAAAAGAGAAGAAAATTAGAGTGAGTGCAGCGTAGGAATGTGCCATGAATTAACAGCCAGGGAAATAACCTGAAGGCACTGGCTGTATTCAGTGACAGGAAATAAAATGGTGAGGAGCACATTAATCGTTGCTAATTGCATGATCTATGTTGCAGTCCACTGGGTTTTGTCTCTCTTGTACACTCATTTTGCAGATGCTGAGCGATTCAAAGTGGCATATGCTGCAGCTGGCAATTGCCCCTGTTTCCAAGGAGGTTACTGCATATGGTCAGTAGTGCAAGAAGGTTACAGGATCTGCAGACTTTTTCCACCTGTGCTTTACATAGATTTGCTAGTCTATGGATTCACTGAATTTCACTCCACAACAATTTAAACATCTGTGTTGGGAACGCTTCATAGCCCAAAACTTACCTGGAGACCAGCTAAGAAAAGATTTTGACACCATAAAGTGCGCTGCAACTATCAGCTACAAGATCACCTATTTCTTTAAGAGTGTCTGCTTACACCACACATTTAAAATCCCTATAGGTAATCCAAAAAAGTTACCTGTTACCCCTCAGATGGCACGGGTTGAAAGACATTCCCTTCAGGTCTTCCAGGACATGTGTGTAGGCATTTCCCTTTGCTGCTGTTTCTAGAAGCAGCCCACAAGTTTAGCAGGATTTGCTCATTTGAAGAAAGGTAAAATGTTACAGAATGAGGTTGATCTTGTTTTTCTAAGGGTAACTTTTTTTCAAAAGGGCTGTTTGATGACTCAGCTGCAGGTTACCAGGAAATTACAGGTAGTCTTTGGAGCATGAGGAGGGGCTGTATCAGGAGAAGTGAGGTATTCACACAGCACAATGTATTGTAAACTGTTAACACGTTTATTAATCGTATGTGGGCAGAGAACTTCACATACTCTACCACAATTTACTGTACCGATGTCATTTCCATATTGTATCTCCGTAAGTGTTACGAACCAGCCAATATGTGCCATTAAATATCTGCCTTTATCAATGTGCAAACTGACATAATGATCAGTTATGGGGTAACACATCAGTAGCTGTTGACTGAAGTACAGCAGTAATCCCCCAGTATTCTGAAATATTCTGGAGTTATCCTGTACATGCCATATCTACCCAAATCCTACTTTTGTCCAAAACCACCATTCTTCTACAGCCGTAAGGTGCAGCATGCATTGCTCAACATCTCCTCCAGCAGCAATGCCATGTGCAGTTTCCACAGTAGTGGCTCTCCTCCCACCACCACCACCTACGGTTCACAGGTTCTTTGCTAGTTCACCTCTTTTTGGAAATGTTTCTCTATGAAGTTCCAGGAAATTGCTTTATGGCTTTCTCACCTCCTTTGCTCACCCATAACTGGAAACATGAGGTATTTGTCTTGCAGTTCAGTGACATATGACCACTTTCAGGAAAAGGTTGAAAAAAATGTTGAAAGAATGCAGGATGTTTGGTCTAAAAAAAAAAGAAGGGGGAACAGGTGGGAAAAACACCCTCCAGGCTGAAGATTTTTCTGGAAGCAATGGAAATCAAGCATTCCCCATGCCCACTGAAAACAGGGCAAGAAAAAAATCAGGGTAATTTTCTGAAAAAAAATAATCTAGGATAAATATTGGAAGAAAACTTCCTAATTTTACAGAGAGATGAGTCTGGAACAACACAGGAAGGTTTGGATTTCCCTTTTCTAAAGTTCACAAGAAGAGCTTAGGCAAACCTCAGGCAGGAAAGGTTGAGGGTGACACCCTCAACAGATACTCTTGAACTAGATGATCTGTGATTTTAGGATTCAGGCCTAGAGGACTGTGCTAGCAGACTGACACAGCTACAGGGCTGGAAGAAGCTCTGGATAGTGATAGCCGGCCACCCCATCCCTCAGAGACTGCTTAGGCAGAAATGTACGTGTTATGCTCAAAGAGGCAGCGCAGAGCAAAGGAGTCCCATAGCAGCTCTGGAGAAGAGCTCCCAAGAAATGTATTTTCTTCCATTTTCAGTCTCAGTAGTTCCAGAACTGGCTTTTCCCTGTGTTTTTATGCAGAATTCAGCACAAACAGGCCTTTAAACACCAGTGAAACAGAAATATCAAAAGGCGATCCTTTCCCACCTTGAGAAATAAGCATGTCCCAAACACTCTTATCTCAAAAGCAGAAGAGGCAGGCTGTAGAAACATTCCATCTAGAAATTAATCTTTTGAACAGGAGCTGAGTCTGAATAGATTGTATAAATATTTGTGTGTGTTCTTTTTGACTTATTGATGCTGTTTTCATCTTTGGCTAAATAAAATTTTAGAATGATTTCGTTAAAAACTCCAGACGGGATTTTAAAGGAAGTATACAAAGCACATTTGTCAAATTTACAACTGAAGTAGGTGGTACCAACGTTGATTTTAGTGAGTGTAGTTTCTTATTGTAGTAACTGACTTGGCCTAATTCAATTGGAAGCTGGCCAAATACCTCCTTTGGGCCAAATCCACCTTAATCAAAGCTTATATAAATCTCTTAATATCAGTAATCCTATGCCTGTTAAACCCAGTAGTTATTTTGGCTGTATCTGGCAAGATAAAATTATCTGTAGTCAAAACCAGTGATTTAGGTTTTTTGCCACATCATTGCATATTAAAACAATCTTACAACAATATATATGTATGTAAATACACCCGCAGATAAACACTTATATGCAAATGTATACTTATACGTGTAGAGAACAGGTATGTGTTCTGCCTACTCACCACCTCACACCACGTTTCTGTAAGCAACAGAGGTCACTGTAGTACAGGACAAAGCTCCCTTTTGGTATCCACTGAAGTCACCCCCACAGGCAGTTCCATATGAAGTACCAACAACTTTTTGAGTGGTATTAGCTGAAAATCAGTCATGTTTCTATGACAGCAATGGAAGCAAGACATATTCACAAATTTTTACAGGAAATGTCCTTGTTTGGAAAAAAATTGAATACTTGCTCTGGAAATGCTGCAGTACCAATGACATCTTTATGGTAGTACCTGGTAGCATTAAAAACTCTTTCAGTGAACTCTTTGCACTGGGCTGAGTGCACATGCCTTCATATACATTTCTCTCTCTGGTTTTCCCAGCTGTCTTTACCAGTAGCATTTTCACAGAGCAGACTAGCCCTCCTCTCTCCCACATATATTGATTGATTTATTCTTCATTTAGGGCTTATTTTGGCAGCCAATGAACCCAAAGGTGCTCCAGACACATTCCTTTTCTCCAACCAGCTCTGTTTCCTGTCATCCCTTGAATGTACTTTTGTGGCTGTAACATAAGAGGAATAGAACACAAAAGGAGGTCCCACTGAATCACTACACAGCACTTTATTTACCAGCCTTCCTTCCAATACAACAGCTCTCAGCTTGCCTTTGTCTTTCTGTAGCTAAGGGGAAACAAGTGAAGACATGGCTTTCTGTCTTTTTGTTCCCACACCTCTAACTGATTAGGAGTTCAGTATAAATCAATGTAACTTGGTGCAAGGAGGTGAGCAGAGGCGTGAACCAGTACTTTCTGCTGAAGTATAAAGTATATGGCAGCACAAAGGTTTCATAAATGATTTGACCCTCATTTTTTTCATGTAACTGAAGTACATGCCAACATGAAATACAAGCCACACATATGCCATTCATATCAACAAAACAAGTTATTAGGACATAAAATAAGAATTAAATTCATGTTCTCTATTCTTTGTACTTCAGCAGCAAAAGATGTCTGGCAGCTCTAGAGGATAAAGATTACCTTCGTACACTATATATCACATTCTTCTCCCTGATCTTTTCCCTTGAACTTTGGCACTTACTTAATCATCGAGATTGTTTACTTTTTCAGGAACATGAGCAGCCTTTAACATGGAAGATATCTGAATGTGGAATCCTACATACAGTAAGTTTCACCTTAAAAAAGAATTAAATAAAAGAACAAAAAGAGAGATAAATTTTCATAGCTTGTTATGTCTGATCAACACCTGTGCTACTATCTGAAATGTATTTTAACCAGCTAAATAAAAATGCCCTATTAAGAGAGATGAGTATTTCTTCTTTGCTGAGACTGGCTTTCTTTTCCTGAGATGGCAACATCATCTGATGACCTCAACTTTCTTGGCAAAATTCAAATATGATTGTGTTCAGGTATGGATCAGATAACCTGGATACTGAAATGTGTCCACCTGAGAGGCACATAGGTATCAACTTGTAGTAGATTACAGTGGTGTTAAGGCACCTCTTAGAAATATCCCACATTCTTCCAAAAAAGTGGTATCACTCAAGGAGATGAGTAGCACTTGACAACCAATAGGAGGTAGGAGTCCAAGAAACCACTATAATGAACCACATACCCGCTAGTGACAATTATTTATATCCCAAAGTTTGCAATTCAAACGCCTTAGCCAAAGAATACCAAGTAACTCTAGTTTATGGTTGCCCAGTAGTATCTCATGGGATTGTTCAGAGTCAAGCACAGCAACACTGACCTTGCATTTCCCAAATAGCCCAGGAATAAGAGATGATACATCAGACTGATGCTGAGGAGCTATTTGGTATTAAAGATATTCATGCCAAACTTAAACCAGAATAAACTGTCTTAAATGGAGCCACTCGAAATGCAAAATGCAACTGGTTTTCTCATTTGGCCTGATTCATTTAACTATCCCCTTCACATTAACCAAGCTTACCTCCTTTCTTGTGGACCTGCTAATGAAGAAATAAGCCTCCTCCATGTCCTGGGGCTGCAGATCATTCACAGCCACTATGTGGTCTCCGTGATGAAAGAAACATCCCAGTTGGCAAGGACCAGTCCACTGTGAGATACTAGTGTATTTGGAGGACAGATGATAAAGGAAAACATATAGGACACACAGAAAGAAATCATTGAAGTACCAGCACACAGACCCTGCCCTGTTCTGCACTGCCAAAACTGTACATGGATGTGTATGGTTGTACACTTCTGTACCTGACTGTCATTCATTCACATCTGACAGGCACCATCACAAGACGTCCAAAACTTACCATATTAGTCCTGCTGCTTCAGTAAGTTTTAGGTAACTGTTAATATCAGCCAGGGGTACAAAAATATCCAACTTCTGCAGCTGGGTCTTGTCCTTAACTTCACTGTAAGAGAAAACATCAGAGACCACAGAATCATAGAATAACTCAGGTTGGAAGAAACCTGTAAGGATCATCAAGTCCTTCTCCCTGCTTATCGCAGGACTACCTAAAACTAATCATATGGCTAAGTGCATCATCCAGATGCTCCTTGAACCCTGACAGGCTTGGCGCACTCTACACCTTGGCTGAAACCCATGCACACATCTGTCTTCTCTGCAAGGAAAATGGAGAAGACACTTACCTGAGCAGTATAGACAACTGAACCACTGAAAGTGGTAATGAACTTCGCCTTCTCTGGAGGGTTGGCTGCTGGCTGCTGCTGCTTTCTGGGAATTTTAGGTCTCTTTTTGCTTTCAAATCTCCTGGACATGCACTGTTGTCCTGGCATTTGGGTGGAGACGGCAGCCCATCGTGTCTGCACGTGAGCTGGCAACTCTCATCCAGCAACCTACTGAAGAGGAATGGTGATAAAAAAATGAACCGGTTTGACTATTCCAGGCACTCCTCTGTGTTTGAAGGATCAAATAGCCATCAGTGAAGTAAAGAATAACGAGTTCTTGAACAATATCCAGTGGACAAAATGACAGCTAAGTAAAATAAACAGTTCTTCTAAAAATGGACCACAAATCCCAAAATAAACCTTTTCAGTATTTAAAGACTATTTAAGGAGCAAGACTATTTAAGCAGAAAACGTTCCAGCTAACAACAAGCCTTGACAAAGAGACTGAGTATAGATTGTTGGCCTTGGCTGTACCAGCTTCTGCAGGGATGTAACACTGTCCTCTGGGACATACAATAATTCAGATGTGCTTGAACTCATTTTAGTTTTAGTTGATGAGCCTTACAGTGTCTGGAGCCAACTCTCCTCCATGCCCCAGACAAGACTGGGGTTAGTAGCAAAAGCTACTCTTGGTATACTTTAACTCAAATGGCATAGGCTTGGGAGATTTTTATAGTAATTCCCTCCAGGGGCTCCCAAATTCACAGATGAGATTGAATAAATCTACTGGAATAATCTGGTTTGTGGGTCTGCATTTCCAATTGCCTCCCACTATGTGGTGTAAGACCTGACTGCAGGCAGCACAGCATAGGTAACAGATAATGACAAGTCCTCTGTCTCAGGAGGTTTGGTTTTACTGTGGAGACACATTTCTCTTCAGTATACTGTGCTGTACTGGGGAGGTTGCAAAGCTTCCTTGTGGCCCTACAACCGTGACACAAATTTCAGGTCTTCCTCTGTGACATGCCGAACACTGTACCTTCAAAGTACGTGGCATCAGACCTGTTCTTTGGATGTGAAAATGGAGGGAAGGAGATGATCTACTCGAATCACATAACTTCTTACTGGAAAAGCTGGGATCAAATGTCCCATATCTACCCTTCTCTTTTAACCACTAGATAATCCTGCCTGCTTTGAAGAGTACCTGTTAGAAAGGTTGCTGGAGATAGGCTGCAGTATCTGAGTAAAGTGATGGGCTGTTATGTTATGAAAACCTAGAAAAAGTATGAGTCAACAAAAAGTGCTGCATCCTATAGTCAGAAGTCTGTCGAAATACATGAGTTTGCAATGTGAGTTTAAATTTCACGTTGATGACTTTGAATTTCACTCTGGTATTCCCACGAGTTCTGAACTTTCTGAACCAAGACCAAAGAAGAACTCATTTAAACAAGATGAAGCCTCTGGATATTGTTATGTAAATACCACAGATGACAGCTCTATCTGTACCATTACACCACTTCTCATTTGCAAAACCTTAATGAAGTTGTTACTTACAGCGATTTCATTGACATATAAATGTTGTCCTTTACCGGGTTCTTCTGCACTGGCTGCTCTTGCATCGGGCCATCAGACTCAGATGTAGGGTCCAAGCTTGGTTGAAGCTACAAGTTAATGGTATCTGGTGTTATCAATACTTTCAGACTGGGAGATAACCAGCTATATTCTAAAGTTGTACCACAAAGACTTTGTTATGTTTTAATTTCAGCAGGTTGAAAAAAGAATCTTGTACTTTTGGTGTGCTTAACTTAAAGCACTAAGATTATATGACAAAATCATAATGTTAATGTCCTTCAGTTAGCTGTTCAGTCCTGGGAGAGGAGGCTCTGACTTCTGCAGAAGACTGATCACTTAACTTCTCCTGACCACTAACTACATGGGAAGCCTACAGAAATTAGCCTCCCAAATAAGGTGTCAAAATTTGTTTAATATTAGAAGTGTGATTCTTCCTGTTCCCTTGTTTCACAGTGAAGTGTAGATACCAAAATGTTTCACAGCATTTTTAAAGCCCTGCTTCATTTCATGCAGCTTACTGATGCTTCAACGGAATTACATTTTAAAATATACGAACGTTATGTAGTGTTACATTTTCTAAATAAAGTTTTCACTTTTGAAAAAAAAAAACAAACCCAAACCCACCCTGTTATACAATAGGCAAAAGCCATTTACAATGAAACAGTCAATTTGGGGAATTTCAACAAAATCAGCAATGTTTTTGTCAAAATGCCACTTTCTACCAGAAAGATCCTTTGAATGAGTCTAGTGTATTTTTTCTTGTACAAATGAAAGCTCTATTACCTACTGCTTTATCTATGTATTTCTTTTTCAAGTGGATCCTCCTGCCAGTTCCTCTTTGGCTCATTAACTGTCTCCTGTCTCCTTGGAGCTGTTAACAAACCAACAGAACTCACAACCGAGGCGCTACCTTTGCTAAAATGCTGCTGGGAGTTTGGTAATAATCTTCTTCATCCTTTTTGATGTCTTCATCTGTGTCTGACAACAGCAGATTTTCCTCACTCCTTCCCAGATTGTTATCCTGTTGAAAGAATGGGTTTGTATTTAATGGGTTCAGTTATACAGATTGTTTAACATGTATTTTTCTGTTTACATGGAGCACTGCTAGAACCAGTAAACGCCCACAGAAAACAAGGGAAGACATGTTTCTTCTTGAAACAAGATATGCTCAGATCCAGTCAGTTTTAAAAAAACAAAGGTTCTGTATTTGTGTTCCTTCTTGTATTTTTGAGACATGGACAAAACTGGCCACTGGTATTTGTACTTTTCACAGACGGACTTGTGGTTGCAATTGATTGCACATTCATAAGCTGTTAGTTTGTTTAAAAATCAAGTGGGTTAAACAATTCATGTATGAATCTGCATACAATTAGGGTCACTTGTGGGGAAAAGAGTTTTTAATTGCCTTCAGTTCTAAATTCCTTACACTAGGAAAAATAATCTGCAGGAAATCTAGAAGTGAATTGGGATATATTTGGCCTTTTTAAGCAACTTTTAACTATGATCATGTAAAGAAGGAATCTGGGACTTCTTTTACTAATGAGCAGCCTATTATCTCATACTCATCCATGAACTAGAACATACCACACAGAGCTGGAGATCTGACCTTAAATCCTTTGTGTCCTGAGTGATATTCTGCCTTCATAAATACCTGAAATACTAAGTTTGTGGCAATTTGGTAGGTCAGGGAGAAATTAATCCCTCCATCAAGTTTACCTTTCTAAGTCACAAAGATAAATTATTTATTTTTATGTCTCCTTGTTGACTTCACTATACTGAAGAGTATGGTAATTAGTATTTAGCTGCCTCCCAATGCAATTATCCATGCCTTGTTTGTGATGCAACTGTTTTTTATCTCTCCACTTACACGCTTGGTTTCCATGGTGATAGTTTTAATAATTGCTAAATATGCCACAGAATATATTACTCTTTTCAAGGTAAAGTAAATTAAACTAATTGCTCTCTTACAATGTAAAGAAAAGAAACCGTCATTGAATACAAAATTAAAGATGATGAATGTATTTTTGTTCCTTGTTTGTATAAATGACATGAAAAGCAACTCGTGCAGTAGGAGTCAGCACAAACTTGCAAACGGTCCTCCAAGAAGTGCATAACAAAACCACAGTGGGAACAAGACCAGCTCTGTGGTCATGATCTAAAGTCACAAATGAGTTTCCTAGTGATTTTTTCAGGGGCTTTGGCTCATTAAAGTAATTAAACACTAGAGGAGAAGGGGGCAGAGGAGGTGATTTTATTAAGTCTTGAGACCCTTCAACTCCTAGGAAATTTCAGTGAGCAGACAGCACTCATCAGCTTCCCAAACTGAGCCTTCAATCTCTGACGGTGGCTACCTTTTGCCAAATGCATAATGTTTCTCCTTGGCACAACTGCAGATTATAGAGATGAAGGGAAGGAGAAGGTTAAACTGCAGCAGCACTGCGTTCCCTTAAAGCAGTGTGCCAACATCTCCACTCTGCCAGGCGAAGGAGAACCAGAAGAGTGGTTAACCTCAGTGTACAGTTATTCTCGATGGTTCAGCAAAAGAAGTCCTTTAAGCCTCTGTTGAACCATGATGTAGATTTACATTAGAGAGAAAGTAGACTATGGAGAAAATTGGCTGTAGCACAAGATGGAAATTGTACCTGGAGAACAAACGAGTAATTAGATATAGGCTCCTCAGGGAAAGTTATGTGTTGCCCTTGGGCAGATGAAGTTCTCTTTCAAAAAACCAAGTGCATCTAGATGCCTCAGTGCCTACAATAAAGTATTGCACACTACAGGGTGATGCAAGATAGTGCTCCTTATTTTGATGCATCTGAGGTATTGAAAGCTGTGTATCAAAATAGCCGATACTGAATTGCTGAGTCAGGTGTGGTTTGGTAGCACTAAAATATGGATTGAAAGGGAGCCAGGTGCTCAGACTTCTCCTGCGTGACTAGACTCAACTGACATTGAGAGGCCTGTTTGCATGAGTAATGGCTATTGACTAAAGAGTTTTTAAGATCTGGGCCTGGGTGAGGGAACCACTGATAAAAAGCAAAACGATTCAGATATGAGAAATGTGGAGTCATACTTCTAAAAGGAAGTAAATACAAGGGATTAATCTGGAAGTCAGCTGTCTAGACATCACTGAGCAGAGAATAGATCCGGAGATGTTAGCAGATGCTATGCTTATGAGGTAAGTGAATTATTTTTACCCAGTGAACATGTATTTTTGTTTCCTGTTAGCTGTATAGCAAGGCTATTTAATATTTTCACATATGCTGAAACAGAAATATGAGCTTCCTGCTATTCCATCTTCTTCAGGCTAAATAGGTAAAATCCAAATTTCTTATCTTTTAACCACCATGGTCAGTCTGTTCTAGTCTGAACAACTACATATAATACATGCTCTCTGAGGCATCCTAAGTACGGGAAGAATTAATGAATGAGACAGAAAAGGCATGTGTAAGAGAGACAGAAAGAGCCTTGGTAGGCATCCAGAGCAGCACTAGTTAAAATCAGACTATGGGTTAACTCAATGCGTTCCAGAGTTCAGACTCATTGCAGCTATTGCAGCTTCATGAAGTACTGTACACTAGCTGAGCTATGCTGACTGTCCATGGCATTGCAATGTAGTTTCAACTATTTTCACTTCTTTCCACTAAATTTAGCCGTATTATCTCATACTTGCTGCTAGCCTATATACATGGATGGGGACTGCAATACATAATTTACCACCTTGTTAGCTGTGATAAGCAGAACAGATTCTTATCCCTGTGTCTCAGCCACTCCAGATCATAGTCTAATGCATAAACTGCTAATAAAGATGGTTTTAAACTCAGCTGCCAAACTACATACTGGTGTGGTGAAGCCTTGTTTGTGCCTTCTGTTCTGCTCAGTCTGCTGCAAAGGCAGTAATCCAGGGCAGAGGATGGGTGAAAAACATCCGAAACTGCTGCAGGTATTTGTTCAGGGAACACAGGTCAGAACAGTGAGCCAGTAATACATGAAAACATTCATCACTGTATCTTTTTAAATCATTCCTGCCAGAGATGGAAGCTAAAGTAATTGAGTTCATATTTAAGCTGACAGAAGGTCAGTCCTGAGGTGTGCCTCAATTTAACAAGCCCTTGTTCTGCAGTTCAGTTATGTTGATTCAATTGCTACGGGCATAGGCTGCAGAAAGAAGCCATTTAGGAAGACTGTGGCACGTCTGAGAAATGTGATGGGACGAGCAAATCCTCAAGCAGTGCAACTTTAGAGCTTTTTTGATCAAGTTTATGAGAGCTGCCACAAGTAGCAATTGCTAGACAGAAAACTATGAGGATCTGCATCCAAGAAGCAAAGTAAACAAAAGGTATTTCAAGCAAGTTCTTAGAAGGATATCTTCAGTGCTAAACAAGCCAACAGACTAAATATTTAGGAAACTTTCATAGTGAAAAGCAATGCAGTGTGCTGGGAAAGTAGCTGGATAATCTACAGTTACAGGTACTCTGGTGAAATAAGAGCCAATAGTCATTTCTGCAGACTGAACAAGTCAAGAGCTGTTTGATTTGTTCTGCTCACCAGGCTTGGAAAAACTCCTCCTGGTGAATCACACTGAGTCTGATGAGGGCCAGGATCTGAATTAGGCCTGTTCTTGTCCTCTGAGAAACCGGTCTCCTGTATACAAAACAAAAAGTTGACTCCTGAAGTTACAGTGGAAGTGCTTCACCTGCATTCAGCTTCCTCTAGCTGGGCCATTTGCATACAGCTTTGTGACTAGAGAAAACCAACCAACTGCAATTCCTCTGGGACAGTAGCAGTGATTTCCTTCCTTTCTATTTAAATAGTGAAGGGGAAGATCTGGAAGGCACAGAGGAACTGGACATGAACTCCCCTCAAAGCTTTACAGCCTGAAGAGAGAGACAAATAAAAGTGCAATCACAAAACAGTAGGAATGTGGGTAGCAGCTGCCAAGACAATCATCACATGGCTTTGCCAAGGCATGTCAAAGCAAATTTTCAGGGGTTTACTTCATGCCCACTTCTTTTTGCCAGTCAGTTGAGACAGCCAATGAATATAATTTCTCATTGCCATCAACACCTGCCTTTACTTACATACATACTTCCCTCAAAAAGTCTTTTCTTTGAGGAGACTCTGATGTTATCATCCAGGTCTCACTCAGGAACTACACTAGAGAGCGGAACAGACAACCCAGGCACCAATTGCACAAGCTCCGAAGAACTTTTGATGAAAAAAAGCAACTATGCATATGAAATTTCACAGGTACCCCTAGGAGCAAACTCATTAGTAAGAACAGCTAATCTGTTTACCTTCTGGGAGCTTTGCCTTTCCGGGAAACTGGTTGCATCTACAGAACTCAACAATAGTGGTAAAGAGGAAGGCCGGCTTCTGACTTCTGGATTTTGAAGATCTTGGTTCTAGAAATAAGGTAACATCAGTGTAAGAGGACAGGCACTTGATAGGCATGGGCTACAAAGTACCAACGCATCCCACTAGTCCAAATTTTACTTCTAATGGCTCGAAATGTTGTCTGCGATGGCATTTTTCAGACAGACATAACTTTGTTCTGCTTGCATGCTGATCTGACTGGAAGCTTCAGGGATGTGAGTAGCTTAGGGCTGAGTCTAAACTAGTAGGCCTGGCTGACTGGCAAGGTGCAGAAACTTGGGCCTGAGGTTGAATTAACAGGGCTTCCAGCTGGTTTGTAACACCAACAGACTAGATGTGGATTATTTGTAAAACAGCATGTTAATATAACCAAACAGCACACTGTAAGAATAACAAAAAGTTTTCATTCTGATGCATTAAAGGTGAAATTCATTGCAGCATAATGTCAATCTTCTCCTAATTTCCGTGTAAAATCCTTCAATGTAAAATCAATCCCAGTGCAGACTGAGTGTGCAATGACTGCTTAATGCATAAGATGGAAAATTAATTTCTGATTAACCAAGGCAAGAGGCAACTTGCAAGGTCCAAATCAGGAAAATTCCTTTGCACAAGTTTCTAATGAAATTACAAACTTCTTTCTTTCTAAAATCAAGTGCAGTAACATGTCACCTGAGGGCAGCATCCATCTCGTTTGGCTTCCCTGCAGACTGAAGATATCACAGTGACCCAGTCCTCTGTTTCCTGCCTGTAGGTTGCAACAACAGAAAATAAAATCTACTCACAGGTAAAACACAAGGAAAATCCATTTGCCTTCCTCTTTCTTCCTATGGGACCCAAAATAATGCTTGCTGGGGAAATTCAGCATCTTCTTTTCAAGAGGGAGCTCAGGTGGCCCTAACCAGATGGCAAAGCTTGACCTCAGAGAGGTGTAACCCAGGACTGGGAGCTAAAAGGAATGTGTACAGGGCTCTTGTGTGCATGTGAAAGAAGCATAGAAGGAGAAATGGAGAGGTGGGACAATGCTTTCTGCTTCTTCTGTGTGCAAAGCTGCTCTGCTGAGTCCTGCCATAAAGACATCTAATGAGGCTTGGGAATGTGCTTGGGTGAGCAGCAACATGCCATGAAAGAACCCCTTAAGCCCTGGTTCATGCTTGCAGTGGATTTAGCTGGATTAATTCTGGAACATTTCCACCAACTGTGGGCTGTGAGAGCAGTGCCCTGGGGAAAGGCATGGGGTGGCACGCTCAAGCAACAAAAAGGTATGTTTTTCTTCTGGGCTTGTCATCATTTCATGCATCAGCTGCTCTTCTGCATAACAGCAGAAAAAACCCTGACATGCTTGTGACTGGGAAACTGAAGAGGAGAAGATGGGAAGAAGCACTGTGACAAATGTCCTCCTTCACCTAACTGAGCTTTGGCTGATCACCTCAGCAGTTTCTGCCCTTTCTGAAGACTGGCTTGCAGCCTGGGAAAGCAGGGAACACACCACCCTGCTGCAGTAAAGGCCCCTGTCATTCCTTCTGGGATCTTTTTTCCCTTGGGAGAATTTTCCCCTTCAATCTGCTTCCCTTGATTAACAACCTACTTTCTATAGCAACATTATTTCCTGTGAGTTATCCATAAGGAGCAGAAGCTTTCCTAATTCCCAGGAGCTGCTGGGTGAGAAGACAAAGCTCTCTGCTCTTCCTTGACCCTTCAGAAGTACAGTATGACATGGCACTGCCACACTGATGTACTGCTGCTGCCATCCCCACTCCCAGCAGCACGCTCCCACTACTTTCACGTTGGACGTTGCAACAGTGGGGCTGCAGGGAAGGTTACTTCACCTGTCTGAACCAGCAAAAAACTAACCCGGCCATGGGGAGAAAAAAATGACACAGAAAAGAACAGTTTTCCACTGGATAAACCAGCTGAATCATATCATCCCAGCACTGCACCATCAGTAGCTGAGACACAGGATGGGATGGGAGCGGCTGTGAAGGAGTAAAACCTTGCCTTGGGGCAGCAGCTTAGTGTTACATTAACTTAACTGTAATGTCGTACCACATTTGCACATCTTTCTATGCCTACCTGCTGCTCCCAATGAGGTAGTAACATCTGTTTCCAGTTCTGATGGACATCACCTGATCAGGAAGGCATTTAAACATCTTCGTCACCATTTCCATAATGTCAGAATTGCTTATGCCAACTTCGATGTTTATGATTCTGTTAAGATAACCATATGACATAGATGTACTTTACTCTAAGCACAGCATAATATGATGAGATCTGCATGGGGGAAGGTAAACATTTTTCCACAGAAAAAGAATCTCAAGATTTTGGTCATTTAGGAGTGTTTATATTTGACTTTAAAAGGTAATACATTTGAGTTACTCACTGATCGACAGCTATGGAGCCTTTTATGTTCTGGCCTTTCAGATACTTCAGGATGTAACTGCCCTTGCTGGATTTGGACAGGATGAAAAAACGCCTTTTCCAGGAATTCTGCCGAAGAGAAAGTAATTTGTCTCTCATTAAAATTCAGGATGGTAGAAATAACAGATGCTTGTCAAGGGATTGCTGGAATATGATTCATCTGTGTTAGTATACCTGTGAGCTGAAAAGCTGAAGAGGTGGAGATTTGATGAGGAATCCATGCTTGCAGACTCCACCTTCAGGGCAAAATGTATTTTGAGTTTTCACTAATCAAAGAGAAATGAGAACAGCACCATTACTTATTTTGTTGCCAATTAATCTCTTACAAAGACCTGCTTGAACTGGAAATTCTTGCTGAGCACCAGGTTTCTGTACTTAAATGGCCATAAAGCATGTTACAGTTAGAGAAGAGAAACACAAATCAAGGCTATAAAATACAGGGCCAGGCCATGCTTTCTTAATGTCAGTGACAACTGGCCCAAATTGTAAACTAATGACAGTGAAAATTTAGAGGACTCAGAAGATATCATGAGCCTCTGTCTTATTTAATGGGCCTGATTTATCTTCTGTAGTCTGGTCCTATTTAACTTCACTACTAGTGATCTGACAGACCGTAAACAGCTCCTAATGATATTCATAGATGGCATTCAATTTGGATGGGTTGCAAACACAGCAAAGGATAGATCCTCTTACACAGGGAATCATAATGTGACAACAGAAAAAGAAGTCTTGCTAGTAAAATATGAGCTAAAACCTTGGGGGGGGGGAGAAATGCCTGAATGTATTTTTCATGACCCTGCATACTCTGTGGCCAGCTGTAGTTTAAGATTCACATTTTCTAATCACTGGTGGATTTCTGATCAAAATCTGTCTTATTAATGCACTTTAATGCCAAATGAAAGGAGTGGCAATCTCATTCCATTTTTTAAGCTATAAACTATATATGGGAAATTGAGATTTTTTTAGAATCCAGTGACTGAAAGGAGCACAGTCAACCACATTTTTGGTCTTCTAGTAAGGGATAGAAGAGAATATATGTAAGTCCTGCAAAATACAACATGACCAAACTCTGTGGGGATGCAAAAAACACTTGGATCTGAAATCCCCTTTACTATTGACTTCAGTGGAGGCAAAGCTTCATCATCAGTGCCTTGGAAATACTAACTGTATTGTCCAGTTCCCAGTTATTTTTTATGGATTTTAATGTTTCTTACAAATGTCAGTTCAAACTGAAAAAAAATGCTATAAAGGGAAATGCTTCATTTAAGACAGATTCTTTAAGGAAGGAAGCAGAGGGGAACAATTAACACACAGTCTAAATCCATATGAGATATCTGAATTTTCCAGTATGCTATTTTCCCCCGTTTTCCACCTATTATTTACCACAAAATCCTTAGCAGGTGAAGGTCAAAGAAAATAGTATCATTTATTGGTAAGAATGGATCAAAACTTGATTCAACCTTACTACTGATACATCTTAGTAAATGAAATTTTGTACCTGCAGAATTTCTTTTACTTTGAGAAGCCATGTTGATTGGTTCTTCCACCCGAAGTGTAAAGAGAGCAAAAACCTTGAAGCTAATTGCTTTAGTTTTGTTTGCTGCTGATCAGCATTTTGCTGAATGCATGGTTGCCTGAGAAAATAACAAATACCTCACACGTGTTTATTTTCATAGGGATGATTAAACTATATAAAATAAACATAGAAAAATCTATAATAAACTATATAAATAGTTCTAATAATTACTA
>JAAGNO010028401.1:14286-45692 GCA_033439905.1 Ceryle rudis | reverse complement strand
TTTAAGCATGCAATTATTCATAACATATCTTATAAAGTAAATTATACATCATATGGTATCACAATATATTTATTTGATTATAACAGAATTATAAAATTTCAAATAATCAAAAAAATATACTTTTATATAGGCCAAAGAGATGATTTGCCTCGGAAGTGGTGAGACCTGCCAACAGAACTTCATTTTCCCCTTCCTTTGCACCAGACACAACACCTGCAACCTAGGAATACTGCATCCCATATATGTTTCTGACACTGCTTTAGCAGTGTGATCAGCCCTGTATAAAAAAGGCATGGCTTGGCCTAAAGAGTTTAAAATCTATTTAGAAAATCTAGTCATCATACTATGGTAATTATAATAACTTGCAAGCCTATAGCATTCTTAATACAATGCCCTCAGAGCAATTTATAAACAGCGATAAAATAAACTTCACAGCTTTCAGAGAGGTGGATTAGTACTAAGATTTTCATAGGGGTAAACAGGGAGTGTCTGGTTTGATTTAGGTCAATTTATTTTCGCAATCTCCCCCAGTATTACTAGGAGCTCTCTGTAAACCTGAGAAGAAGTTAAACAACATATATAGCTCAATTGAGCTACTTTTCCTTCTGGTACTTTCATTTGAGAAGAACACCATTTGGGTGTCAAGATAACAGAGCCAGATCTCCAAAGCACTGCTATTTCATTGCAATTTGTGTGTGCGCTCTGCACTTCTCCCCATCGATTGCACACACAGCACTACATTTTGCACACTGGACATGTTTTTCTCATCTCATGAGAGCTTTCATATTTCTTTAAAATCAGTTCTAGCTTCTCTCATATACTTACATTTCTAATTTGTAATACCACGTCTGTAACGTCATTTAGGAAACTTTTCACAGGTTTCCCTTTACCTTACCCCACAGCTCTCATTCCTTGCAAAATCAGATTCTTTCCTTTTAGTAACTTGGCTTGAAGTTGGCTGTTAGCTACAATGAGGTTACACAGTCTCCAGCGTGTGCCACCTGAAGCTGCAGAGCCTCTTGTGGGAAAATTTGAAGGATCCCGAGTGCTGTTCTCTTGTTCACTGCTGAGCTCCCTGGCTGTACTGAGAGATTTAAGGGGTCTCCTTTGCTTCTGTTTCTTCAGTGATTTACTCCATGGTGCCAGAGGAAAATATGGTATGGTCAGGAGTGGTAGTCAGAAATGGTTGGTTATTTTCTGGCCTCATTTTACCTCTGACACACAACTAAAGCTATAGGCTTCCACACCTCCTGTTCCAGGCAATAACTTGCTGTAAATGAGAACGGCCCTCTGGAAACTTAGGTCCACTGGAGATCTCTTCAGGGCATTTCTGCCTGTATTTTGGGGTGTAGTTTTTTTAGGGAAACCTTTGCAATTTTACCTTTTTGGGCGAAAGGTTTGTTATATAAATGCTGTGACAGACTGTTACAAGATTTATTGCTAGGGTTTTCATCTATTGCCTACCAAAAAAAAGGACAAAAAAGCCATTTCCAAAACTAAAAATGACTGTACACAAAGTTAAATTGTTCTTGTCAATAGTAGGGGCACATGCCCTGGGGTTCCAATGAAAGGCAAACCTAATATTCTTTCGAACACAACTGACAGAGTCACCGCGACTGGCAAACAATGCCATTCTTGCAAAATAATGTTCCCAGAGCCTGTGACAGGATAAAAGTCTCTTCTAGGTTTCAGTAAAAGTTAAGATTTGGGGATGTGAAGACAAAAACTTGTGAGATTACAGTCATGATATCTCACTCTGCATTTCGGGAAAAACTTTTTAATTGTTGCGTTTAATTGCCTTTTCTCTTCAATAAAAAGCAGTATTTTAAAGAGATTATGTCTAATTCAGAATAAACAATTACAATTCCACGATTATACCTCCTCAGATTTTTGTAAGCCTGGCATTAAGAGATTTGATTACTTTCAACCTTTTGATATGCAATGAGGCACTTTAGTCAAAATGCAAATAAAATGCTTAAAATTATTAAGATGTTGGCTATTAAATAACTTCAAATAGACAATACCAAGATAAAGAAAACAAACTGTGTTAATACTTACAGGCAAAATGTCTTTGTGGCACAGAAGGTTTTAGAGAAATACACCTTTAAGTATTTCCAGATTTCCTGTGTTGCCTCCTGCAGCAAAATGTGTCCTTGCCCTGGATTGTGGCTGCCTTTGTACAGTCTGCATATAAATACAAACACCCTGAAATATGACTCATGAGGAAATTCCTGTTTCTGCCATGTGAAGGAAACTAAAGACTGTTCTGAAAGGGGAAATCCAGAAGATTAATATTCACTCACAAGCAATGAAAAAATATGTACATTTGAGGCAGCCGTAAATGTCTCCCATGCAGAAAAAAGCCTGGAGGCTGTTTTTGTAGGTACAGCTTTCTAAACAGTCCCTTCATATCCCCTGAGCTGTGTCTAAAATAGAATATACACCCATGACTGGAAGATAAAGCAACAGTAAGAACCCTAACAGTACCATAAAATGCATCAAGTTCAGATGTAAAGAACAGCTTTTACTTACACAATGGTGAAACAGGATTTCTTACACTACCCATGTTAATGACAATATCCTTTCATTGCAGGTCAGTGTATGTCTTAGTTATAGATGAATTTTCTGGATTCCCTCCAGAAACATCCAGCAGATTATTAATGATAATGACTTTACACACTAAAACATTTGGCTAATCCTGCAGATGTCAAGGGAATTGCTTTTAGACAGAAAATAGTTATAAATTTGATCAGGAAGTAAGCTAAAATACCCTACAGCTTATAAAACACTATTCAGCTACCTATTCAGCTACCTACTATTCACTTGGCCTTGCTCAAGTGAAACGGTCAGCCTTCCTCATTCTGTACTGGTTCCTTCAGGCCCTTGGGCTGGCAGAGCCCTCAGCATGTAAATAGCATCAGTCAGATGTGATGTATGTTGGTGAAAAATTTTCTTCTTGAGTAATACTAAAGTTTTCTGGACACGATCTAAAATAATGTTCCATCTAGCAGACACTGGTCCCAACACAGGGGAATGTTTTTCTCTTCTTTCTTTCACTGCTACTGATTTATCTTTCCAAGCTGCTTTCCTCTCTGGCAGTGTTTTCAGGTATTTCATGCTGACCATTGTGTATTTCGTATACTAGAACTATCCCAAAGGTTTTTTAAGATTCAGCCTCAACTTCTCCCTTTCAAGTTGTCAGGCAGCAAGTGGAATCGCTATGCTCCTTTGTGCCATACAATCATCTTTCTTCCAGGAAACCTTTGGTCTACTAGGAGACCTCTTGCAAATGCTGAGAGTGCCTTGTTGGCTTGCCACATTAGAGCACTGAAGAGCTTCAAATAATGCCAGTATTATTATTTTTTTTTCTTAAACAGACAGCTACCCTTTCACCTATTAGTTGGAAATTCCAAAGCTGTCCTTATTTAGCATCTGTCATGGTAAATGTACAACAAAATCTGATAAAGAATCACTCTATCCACTGGTTTTTTTTTTCTTTTAGATGTTATGCCCAACAGGGTAACTTTTCCTATTCATAAAGGAAACTCACAAATATTAACTCCTCTAATTCTTTCTCAGAAGTCCCTTGTAGGCTGAAGCAGGGGCTATTTCTACTAATTTTTCTATTTATTTTCCCAATGTTTCTAAGGCAAGATAAACTTGCTATATCTTTAAGTAAAGTACAATTCTCCAAGAACCTTTAAGAAATAAGCACTACACAAGAGGAAACATGCTCCTTACCTGTTATGCTGTTAACATTCCTTGGCATTATTTTAAAAACTTAACTGACCTGTTTCAGAGCCCCTACTTGCTCCTTTATTCCTAAGGCTCTCTGGCTTCAGAGCTATAATGTATCTGAATAAAAGGATAGTTTTGGAGACAGGGGAATACTGTTAAGAGAAATTTAAAAACAGGCAAAACCTTAAGCAAATAAACACTAATGAACTATAAAGACACGAAAGAGCTTCCAGAGAAGTACTGAACACTGAAATGTTGACCGGATGCATTTCTTGTGGTACAACAGCAATATTTCTAATGCCAGAAAATAGTTTAATGTGGAGCTATTTACCAGAAGTAATAGGAAGACCATTTTGATATGACCTGCTAGACCTTTATAGTTTACTGTATAGACATTTTATACCCAGAGCAAGATGAAGCACTGGTAGATCAGGCTATTTCCATTAAAATGTCTTCAATAATTCTGGATCACTCTAAGAGGGTGTGTGGCCTGCCTGACCAAGTCACCCAGTGCCAGCTTACTCTTGTAAACTACTTTTCAACTGACAGTGTAAATGTCATCTTGAATGATGCTGAAGACCATCTGCATCCATGGCTGAGAAAGGTTTGGGGATGTATTTTGGTTGGTTTTCACTTCACCAGATTGAGTGACAAACATGCAGATATCCATAGCACATTTTTTTTTTTAAAAAAGGTCTTTATTGATTTCATGCTCAAGACGTCCATAAAACAATCATTTATTTAATTCAAACAACTGGAAATTTGACTTATGGAAAAAATATATGCCTCACTATTTGCCACAGTATTTGTAAGAAAATAAACTTGATAATTTGGCAACTTGGCTATAATAGTATGCACTTATTTTCTTAGAAGATTTCAAAAGAGTATAGAGGACATTAACGGGGAAAAGGATGAACAACTCATCATTTATCAGTTAACCAAATCATTAAACTTACTTTTTTGAGCTATCAACTTTAAAGAGAATATAAAATGTAGGAATATAAACATCACTGATGTAAGTCCAAAATACAAAATCAAGACCATACAGTAACTAAAAAGGCACTTCCGGTTTCTGATTCAAGTAAGTATTCCCAGTCTTGGCAAAATTCCTCACAAATAGAAGCTATATCTAAACATACATTTGTTACTGGAACATATAATTCTATCATTTCAACATTAAATTTCAATGTTTTATAACAAAGCCTTGGCATTAATTTCCGTTGGTTCGAAACTTCTGAATCAATCAGCAGACTTTTTTATTTCTGTAAGCAGAAAACCTGCCAATACCATTGTTTCAGGACCTTCTATCAAATAATTGTATTTTGCAAGACAAAAAACTTTACAATGGCACTTTAATAAGGCATCATCCAATTACAGTTTGCCAATCTTTTACAAAGATTTAAATTTTTATTTTTCTATTCCTCACATTCCCATACTATTCAGGTAAATCATCTACAGATACTGATGTTGTATTTATCCATCTTATGCTAGAGAGGTAACTAACTAAATTGACTTCCAGATTAAGCACAGAGCAATCATTAGTCTTCATTAATAATGTTCATAAATAGGAAATGAATATATTAGACTAAGAAACACCCTTTTAAATAGCTACAAACTGTTTCATCACTGGACATACCCATATATGATGGTGTTTGGAAATATCCGAGGGAGTCACGGTTCCTTGAGCTAGCAGTGAAAGAAAAGATGGAGTCTCACGATTTAATTTTTTTGTTCTTATTTTACAATCTGCTTTCTGGAATAAACATTTACAGGTCAGGTACTTACTCTCAGAACATCTTCAGTAGCCATAAATCATGACAGCTACACTAAGAGAAATCAAGATACAGTAATTAGTATTAGCTGTCAAGTTGGCCTACAGCATTTATTTCTTCTTTAAAGTCCATCCATCAGATACCCCAGCTTATACAATATAAAAAATCTAGTGTAATTACATTTCTGTTATTAAGAATGTGGTTTATAATCAAATCTCCACCCAAAACCATATCCTGATCTTTCATCACTGGCTGGATTAAAATACACTTTCAGAAGTAAAGTTCCTTAGTGAGCATAGAGACCACGCAGGGAATCTGCTTCTTCTCACTGAAGCGCGGATCATCAGACTGTGATTCAAAATTTGTGGCAACCACATAGTTGACCCGTGTGAGGATCTGCATGATCTCAAGTTGTTTTCCATGCTCATTTAGCACAGAGCACAGAGACTGCACAAACCAGGAGCCTCTTCCAGGATTCCTCCAGGAGTAATAACCTTACAGGAAAGACAGATAAGAAAGTACATGGGTTATTTTTCCTATTTTTACTTATTATCTTGTGCTGAACAATGGAATGCCAGAAAGATATGTACTAATTTGTGTGAAAGATTCTGGGCATAGAGTAACAATTCACACAGAGAAATTTTAATTCTTATCACTTGTGGCACATCCTACTTCATTAAAATGGAGAATAAAGTGTATTCACTCTCCAGCCTTCACGCTACTAAAGTAACATCCTATATTTTTGCATTTGGGAAAACTGCAAGAAGTAAGATTTCATGTTTTTCTTCTCTAAGTTTTGTGCTGTAACTGTTCCTCTTCCTGCATTCATCACATATTCAACATGCTCACTAAACTGGGATACGGAATTGCAGGATTCCCAGAAAATAGTACTGCCTTCACCACCTGTAATGTCTGTGTCTTCTCAAAACCTGCCAAATCCAGGCTTTCTCCTGTTTCTGCTAGAGCTAGTGTAAAGGGGTGGCCCAACATACACTGAGCCTCAGTGTTTCGTTCATCAGTGTACACTGTATCATCAATAAGGGTCAGTCTACAATCAAGTCAATATTGGTGATGAGTTTTTAGGCTTCTATTCCCACCCTGAACCCCTTTTCTTTACCTGGCACCGTGGAATACGCAAACAGAAAATCTGCTTCTACGGGGATTTTGTATCTCGGATTGGCATCTGTCTCCAGAGTGTCATTTGCAGGTCCTGAGTCAGTTTGTATACCTTCATCAAATTCAGAGCCTCTGCATGCCTGAAAGCAGTGAAGACAAAGAGACCTTGTCCAGTAAGGAGAAACAATAAAAATATATATAAAAATAAACGTTCATTAACACTTTTTAATGGATACAGTCTTAAGCAGTACTTTGCATGTCTTAGAAGCAGAAATTCAATTCTAGAGAACATCTAATGGTTCCATGATAAAGTTGCTACCCATTTTAAAATATACATCCCATACATTAAAGGGAGGTAATGGTGTTGCAGGCTGTGGATCTCAGTGGATTGTCAAAATGCCAAGTCAGCATTAGCTTATTCTAACCAAGATTCATTTTCCTAGTCTAAAGTCATCCTCAGCACTCAGTTATTACATAACGTCTTCTGCAGTGTGACTTTTGGACATTTTCTTCACAGTGGACTCCACGTTGTCTTTGGTTCCTGACATGCACTGCTGTAGCACTATACCTCACAGAATAACAAAATCGCATCCCACGATCATCTAGTCCAATCTCCCTTCTCAAGCAGGGACAGCTACAGGAGATGTCCAGGACTATGTCCAGCTGGAGACGGACACAGATGGAGACTCCACTGATGGAGATTCTACAGTCTGGCCAATCTGTTCCAGTGTTTGACCACCCATTTTGAGTACATTGCATTTTTAACATTTTTTCATTTCTCTCTTTTTTAATTTCCTCTTAATCATGTGGTTTAGCAAAAGAGTGCACTGGGCCCACAGTCCAGGTTGGTAAGTTTTAGCTCTTGATCAGTAGCTTTTACTTACAGAACTTGCAAAGGAACAGCAGTCTGAGAGGCTGACATAACAGGAGTAGGTTGCCTTTATTAAGATAATTTTAAAGGCATCAAAGTACCCATTCCGAACTTGTAATTAAAAGAAACATCCCTTTAGTAGCAAGAAGAGTCTAAAACAGACTCAGTTTTCACTTTAAGGTTGAGGATTAATTGATGGAACAGCCTAGGGAAAACCACATCTACTGCAACTCCCATATGTACATAATACTATTTTGAAAGAGAATTCAGACCCATGGTATGTCAGTTAATACTACTTGAAGAAGCTGTCTTTAAAAGCTTAAGTAATATACAGTTAATTACACTCTAATGAAACAATGCAATATAAATTTTTAGGCTACTGAGGGAGACAAAATATATTTCTTTTAGTGGAATGCAGTAATTTGTAGAGACAGAGTTTATTCAGAGACCTGGACTGCATTATTTCTATTGATACTCACATAGTGTCCTCAGCTCTGTCTGTGCAAGAGGGAATTTATCTTTCTGCTTTTAAATTCACATGTTACCAAGCACAAAGAGAACCATGTAAAAAATTACAATGACACTATGTTCTTTACATCTGTGAATCTTTCATATAAATTGTCTTTTAAAAATGAAGAATACAAGTCACCCACAGTCAACTTCTCTCAACACATTTTTCCACAAAACCTCCAGCAAAATCCAGTAAGTTAACCTAGAGGGCTCTTCTAGATCCGATAACAACCATAGCATGTTTTCCCCACTGCAGCAGTAGGATAGAATATTTACCTTAGGGCTATTACCTGAATGAAAAATAATTTGGGCTTGCCTATAAGGCTTTTACACTTGTCTCCTCTGAATAGCGCAGTCAAACTCTTGATAGCCATAGGTCCATCAGTGCCATAGATGAGGCCTTCTTCCCCATGGCTTAGAAGGATACAGGCAAAACAAGCGGCATCGCTGTGATTCTCCTCAGCAGCTACAAATCAAATACTTCTTAGCCAAAAGGAAGCAACATTTAAAATGAAAACTATATTTATCAAACATTTTTCTGAGACTAAGTATACATTAGGCCTCTACTGGAAGACAGAAGAAGGGGTGGATAAAGATAACACAACTCACTTCTTAGCAATATGATGAGTACTTTGGATACATGAACGCATCCTGCACTTGACTGAGTCTAGCACTGGAGTCGACAGGCTGGACTCTTTATCTAATACGACAAGGCTCTTTACCTAACACACAGGACACGTGCATCACCTAATATGACAAGAAAACTTTATTTCTAAATAAACATTGGAGGAAGAGGTGGGGAATTAGAACCTAATCCATTAAGAAACCGAATCCTTCTATACAGAAAATTACATGTAGTGGGGCCTAAGAAATAAGTTCTAATTTGACCTGCTTTGAGCAGGGGGTATATCCAGTGACTTCCAGAGGTCTTTTCCAATCTAAGTTATTCTATGATTTTAAATTTTTACCTTGCTTCAGTAATTTTTCCATATCACCACGGCTTCGGTCATTGTATGTGTAAACCTCAAAACCTAAGTTTCTGAAACTCTTAGCTAGATCTCCAGCATCTTTATCAGTGCCATTGCGCGTACCCATTCCTGCCAGAAAACAAAGAAAATGGTTGATTGCACATTACACAATTCAAAATAATTCACGTCTTCAAAGGTAAATTCTTAGGTGTACAATTAAAAACCTAAACAATGTCATGGTGGCATGATTTTAAAGTAATCCTCTAGCAGCATTCTCAGCATTGAGGACAAATGGTGAGATGAGATTTGTTCTAATGCAAAATAATGCAAGGTTCAATGTTAACACATACCTTATCCCAAAAAATATTGGCATGCGTTCAGTATCTTGCAACACAGGGCCTCTGTGGATGACTCTATCTCCTTTTGGTTATGCAGTGTAACATACGCATAAAGCACCCCATGATAAAACTGTTGAAAAGAGTCCCTGTGATACCCACACAAAAGAAACTGATGCAGATTCTTCAGAGTACATGTGTCTGTTAGTGCGCTTGCCAAGTGTATAGGAAAAGACCTATAGAGTTGATTATAACACAAGTCCCTGTTTGCTTTGAAACCGTACATGGCCTGAAAAGTTAAATGCAGGAGTGTGAACAGAGCACAGCTACAGTGATTAGCTTTTCTAAGCTCATAGCTGTAGCTCCGGGACAGAGAAATTATAACATAGTCTGTAGATGCCAAAGTTCAAATTTTAACACCAAAGCCTTAAACTGTGGTACAAACGTTTAATTTGAAGTTGGTAGAGGAAGGTGGTATGCTCTTTGAAACATATACTGCAAAGAAGCTGCGAAGAGCCACTCTAATATAAGCGTTAAAGAACTGGAATAAATTGTGGGAACAAGTATTTATCAAAAAATATAAATATTCATTAAAATTCCCTGTGCTAAAAATAAAATGCTTATTGAATAAGACTATAAAAATTCTGAAGTCTGTAATGAGTATCTGCAAAGAAAGAACATTACCTGTTTTGTCTTCAAAATTTTTGTTGTTTATAATAATACATTTGCCAACTTTCTTGTAGTCCATATTATACTGGAATGTGGGTGTAACAATTCGGTACTGATTACTGATAGAGGACTTTGGCTGTGCTTCTTCTCCATTCTTCTTTTTTCTAGGTGAACCAAATGAAATTATTGTTAGTGGTAAGTCACATGCAGTGTGCCTATTTATCTTAATTCAAACCATCCGGGCAGCCCTACCCAATGTTTTTTCTTCTCTAATGTTTATTTTCTTCCTTCATTTTTTCAGATCAAGGGATAAAGATCTTGTGATTTCCATGAAGTGATTATTGTATGCGGTTGGATTAAGGTGATGGTAAAATGACTCTAGAGAGAACTGCAGCCAGTGGTATGATACACGGATCCTGACCCACAGATAAAAACAAATGGCCTGTACACGTAGTCAGGCTGGCACTAACCTTTTGTAAACTATGGATCTGGACATGTCTTATTTTACTATAAATAATTCATGGAAGGACAGACAGATATCCCTTAATAACTATTCCAAGTAGAAAAATATAGTTTATCCAACAGTGATAGGATTTGCTTAGTGAATCACCATCATCCCTAAATTCTCTCAAGATTAAGACAGAGCAATAGATAGTTTCTAGTGACAAAGGTCATGGATGTGAATGGATCACGTCTTAAATTGGACTGCCAAACAGCAGTCTGAACCTATGTAAAAAAAAAAGCACATTTTAGTGTCATCATCAATACCTGAACCTCACTTAAAAAAAACCCAACCCAACCCAAACAAGCTATAAATGTTCTCTTTTAATATGACTGTGTACTGAGCTTTCTGCTATGCGCAGGAGTCTTAGGTTGGATTAAGAGATGCAAAGGGATAGCACAGACATGATACACCAATTTATTCTAAATGAAGTATTAAGAACAGATCAATTGGAGCCAGCATGCACACCTGAAGAAACTCAGCAGTACTTGCTTTTAGAGGTGGACTTTTTGGTCCAAGCAGGTGGCTTTAGATGTTGGTAACATCTCCTCATGCAGAACTGAAGCCAGTGAGAGCTTACAAAGTGTCTCATTCAACCTCAGAACCTTTGAAGCAAGCCCAGTTATAAACAATGCTCAGTAAAGGGCTGAAGAAGCTATCGGCACCTCTCTTACTTGTTTGGTCCAGTGTTTATTGTTGATGTCTGAGAGGAAAATATAACCTACATTCACAGCAGAAATAACTGTACAATATAGGGGTTCTTAACAGAATTAGATTTTCCCCATAATCTCAATTAATTTAAGTACTCTCACTGTTCTCACTCATATCTTTCTAAAGAATCACTAAACCATTTGCTTCAATAATAGCCCATAGACATGAGAGCCCATAGACATGAGATTGCTGCAAAATGATTAAATGTTATTTAGATAATGTACTTTCTTACCTTCCTAATTTAACAATTACTGTCTTTTAGCTTCAAGTGTCTTTTTTTTTTTACTAAAGTCTAATTGAAAACTAGAACAAACCTTCTCTAGATGATTCATCATGTTTAAATGCTACTGCAATTCAATTTTAAAGCAACTTCTTATCTTTGAATGTCCTCATGTTCTGTTATAAAGGTCCAAATTAAATAGCTGCACTTGGCAGGCTTTCTCCATACTCTTTTTACATGTGGCCATCCTAATATCATATCCTCTCTTAGACTTCTCTTGGAGACTAGAAAACAAGATATTGAATCGTATTTACTTAAGGATTTTGTCCGATACAGGAAGTACAGGTTTTCTTCTGGCAAATTGCAAGTATCGGTATTCTCCTTGCATACTGCTTCTTAAGGGCTCTGGGAGGAATAATTAAATATGCTTTGCCTCGAGAAAATATTTTAACCATTTTAAAGAATTATCCACAGCTTGTATGATGCTAATATTACATATGAATTTTAGAGAGATCTTGGATTCTTATTTTAGCCTAAAATTCCCCCTCGTCCTACATCAGTAGACAGCTCTCTGGGAAAGAGGAAAAGAAAAGAAATTTCAAAGCAACAAATAACCACTCAGGTCAATGAAGAGGCTAATTTCCTCAGTCCACATGGGATTCAAGTTTCTACAGATTTATCTGGCTTCACTAACTTCCTGAAAAGCTCTATGACTAACAGTGGCTGTTACAGACAATAGGATATTTTCAAGGGGACTGTACACAAATTTCTGTTTGTGTTCAACCCATGAACAGTTGTGAACACTCGGGACAGATCCACATGAGCAGTACAGTATCATGTTAGTACTGTCTGCTCTCCTAAAATGCTGGAAGTGATCTGATTCTAGTCCGGAAGTCACACAGCCACGTTACCCCACAATAAACCTCAATGAAATTAGCAAATAGGGTTAAGGGGCATAATAACCCAGCCACACAACTCCTCTGAAACTGCTTCCCTTCTGAGTTCAATACTTGGCACTCATTCATGCAGAAATCCTTAGGAGTTTAAGGGATGTAGGTACTACTACTTGTATTCCCAGAAGTATGCCGGAAGCTCTATGCTGGCCAATGACAAATGTCACAGACAAGCCTCGCCAGCATTGCACCACACAGAACTTTACCATTTCCCCATTCCTTTACAGAGCATAGTATGGTTTTGTTCTAGTAATTCCTTCCAAGCTGAACAGGCTAACAAGATACAAAGCCCCGCAGCATGCTTTGTAGGGTTACGCCTATTGTTTCTTTACTGGCAGTCAACAAAAACTTTCAGAAATCTTTTGGTATCTGTCCAAACTAAATGAATAAGGAAGAAATGGTTGTGGAGTATACACATCCCGGGCCTGCAGTCCAGAGAGAAACTGGTTTTTGAAGATTCTGTTTTCTGTGTGAACATAGCACAATATGGCAATTGCTTGGCTGGACTACACTAACAGTATAAGGTCAAACTCTTCAGTTTCAGCAAGCTAAATCAGAGCTTGTAATAATGACTAATAAAGTAATAAATACATAATAAACAGTCCTTAAAGGATATGCCCTGTCAGTGACTGTCTGTCTTGTGACTGAAAGCCTAAAGTTTTCCAGATAAATATTTATTTGCTAAGCTTTGAACAGGACACATGTTAATAAAAATGTTTACTGCTGTTGCTCTTACTAAGCTTTCTGATCACCGTATTTTCTGAAAGGGTTTCCACAGGTTACTTATGTGCTGTTATAAAATGTTTTAAACTATTTGCCATCAGTTTTATCATATTCTGCTTCTCTGATATCTAGTGTCTTTAATTTCCCTTTTTTGGGATTCAAACTTGCCCAGACTAAATAGAAACTTGAACTTTATGACCGTTTACTCTTCAGCTTTTAATTACAACTGTGCCATAACCCCTCACTCTGCTAGAGGTCACTGGTCTTTCCCTTAGACAGAAATATTCTTCCTATCAGTGCTCTCACATATTTCATGTTCTCTCCCTTTGGTCAAGAGTTCAGCAAAATTGAAGCTCCACCCTGGCACCCTCATATAGCTTGTACAGTTTCACCCTTACTGTGTCTGACAATCCAGACCTTACACTTGACAACTCTATGTCTGGGAATGTGATTTCATCAGGTTTAGACTCATATGGTCTCAAGCCAGCAAAATCATTATTATCAACTTCTCTCATAAAATTAAATTTACCCATACCATTTATCATTTTGTTATTGAACTTTTAAACAGTTAAGGCCAAATTTCTTATCACCAGCAGTGACTAAACTTCTGTCAAAGTCCATGGAGATACATCACTTGCATCAGCAGTGAACTTGATTGTCTATAGGACTGCTACTTATCAAAACAGACTTTTCTTCTGTTACACTTTCAGTAAATTATGATTTCAGTATGTATGGATATTAAGATTTAAGGATAAAAATACCTCTGTTTAACATGTAACTATACCTAAATATCATTGTCAGTAACAATTTTACTGAAAGCAGTGTCTCTTAGTAGCTGAGATTTCCTCTCCTTTGGCTCCTTTCTACAGGCATCTTCCTGCATCTTCTTTGCTAGCGTGTATTAGTATGACATCCCAGCATGCTAAAAATCCATGTGCAGGGGAATGGTGTCCTTGAGTGTTGCAGTCTCTCATCATCTCTCCTACCTGCTCTAGCCCAGCTCTTGGGCTCAGATCTGCCAGCCCTGCAGAGCCACAAGTGTTTCAGTGAGAACCAGCTGCCTAACTTCAAGTGTAGTGTGACAGATTTCCATGGGCAGGGTCTTTGCTTCCCATCACATTACAGAATTAATGCCAGCTCTGTAGCCTGGCATTGCCTACCTCTGTGCAGGGTGTAAAGGCCAGTGACTGTAAAAAAAAAAAAACAAACCGTCTGCTCTAAGCAAGCTGGTCTGCTCTAACTATATGGACTCCCCCTAGAACAGTACCATAATGCAGGGAAAGTTCTCAAGAGAAGCGTGGATGAAAGGGAAGCACGAGGAAGAAAATGCAGTCTCTAGGGTAGAAACTGTTACATCAAGCCGTTTACTAAACCTCAACATTAACAGTGACTGAAAGAATGACAGCAACCAACAGACAATACAGCTCTTGTGAAAACATGAGCTGCTTGGCCCTAAAAGCAATGTCACACTAAGTACACAATAAAAACAGCTCAACCTGGAAAAGAATAGTCCCTTAAACAGCCTTATGGGGAGAGGATTACGTGAATAAAGACAAATTTCATGATCTTCACCTCCAAGTCACAGGATGGGATAAGTTTTCTGTTTGCCCTTTTCCTGTTTGTTAATACGTTAATGAAAATGAACTCTACAAATGAGTAGAGTATCACAGAGGGGTATCTGGACTTTCAAAACAGATATAGTCTCTTTTTCTCCCAGGAAAGTTAGGGACTTCTGTTGCTGTACTGAAAAATGTAAGCAGATAAAACTCTACAATTATGATACTATTCAATTTAAGGAAGTTGACAATCAGAGGTGGATGAAAAATGCTAAACCAATTACATTCAATTCTATTTAAGTACACACGCACGAAAGAGGAGAACTGTCATGCTCTCGCTCTATGAAGTTCAGTCAATTTGGGCTTTACTTGATAAGGAGCAACACAGAACACTGTGATATTTGTTAGTCAGGTGTGCTTCTTTAATGTGACATGCAATCATACATCATTTTTGAATGACTGATAATGGATTATAGCAGTGGTACAGTCACAAAGTCTGTAGTACAAATCCTCTCAGGTAATCAATCCATTGACATCCACCAGAACTTTCACATAGTTAATGTTGTGGGATGCAAGGTATCTTCAATCTTTATTCAATTACAAACAACTGAGACATTTCCCACTGAGTTCTGCATTTGGGGACATCTTTAAAGGCTTCATTTGAAGAAATTCCCCATCGAGTTACAATACTGTGGAGTAAGTCTATGGATAATACATTAGTTTTAAGACCTCTGAAGAATCTTACACAGACTACACTGATGATTTCATATTTTGCATTTTGTGTGGCTCTGTACTTCTCTTTCAACCCCAAACTCCACACTCTTTCCACTATTGCGTGCACGGTATAAATGACGTTTGCAGCTGCTGCTCATCACAAGTGCTATGTTTGCTCTTATGGAGAAAATCCTGGTTTGGATTTGTTTTATTTTATTTTTTAAATATGTCATTAAAGGACAGGCAGGAAACAATGAAAATGCAAATGGGGTTGTGTCTGAATTCACAAAGCATTACCAAACTATGCGTAGTAAAACCAAGTGTGCTGGAGACCAGTTCGGAGTTATTCTTCCAAAAGAAAAGAACAGAAAGCAGAATTCCTAAATAAGACAAATCAAGGTTCAATATTTTCCTCTATGTTTCTACCCTAGTCTCAATAATTAGTGGTCTATTCATATGTCTGATGCTTTCTGAGGATCATGCATTAATATGTCTCACTCCTACATAACCTTCTCTCTGAACTGCCAGCTTTAATACTTTAATCCAACTTTAAGTGTTTTATGCAGTCTAATTTCATCATATTTAGTACACCTCTAGTTACTCTACACTCTCCCCTCTTTGACTTTCTTTTTTATTCTTGAAACCTATTGGCAATAACAAACAAAAGACACTTGTTAAACTTGACTAGCGCTTTTTAGATCTTAAGTTCTTTAAGGCAGACTCTTTGTTCTTTGTCAGATCCATTTTGGTAAGGTGTCATAGAGATTTAGAGCTGCATGCAAATAATAGATTATCCTGTTGCCTTTTCCCATTAATATTGCATCAGGCTGGCAAAGCAGCAACATTTCTGGACAAGAAATATGTGTCACTACTTGAATTATCTTTTATAAAATTAATATTCCTTTACTGTTAAAAATCAAAAAGCATAAATTAAATAGGATAAAGACTAAGCAGTAACCATAAGGGCTAGACCAAATACTAAGTGTTACATGCATTGGATGGTGTGATCCTGGCTTACACGCTGAGAAGGCAGCGAGTGAGAACACTAAGTGAAGCCTACAGTAAACAATAACAGGAGCCACTGCAAAAGACATCAGCATTTGGGAGATATCAATTCTGTTTCCAACCTGACTGTCAAATGCTACGGGCTCACAAACATTTTCTCCTGAATATACTCCAATGGCAGGTGCAGTTTCCATCTCCCTCTTTTCAGACAGGTAACACATTACCAAGGACTCTTTCAAAAAAGAGATTAAATATAATTGTAAATCACAACAATAATTACTATCCCTCAAAAACTTCCTTAAACAAATGTTACTCAGGCTACCAAGTTATGTGCCAGTAGATAAACTGAAAAAAGTTTAATAGTTGAAGCAAAAATCTCCAGTGGAAAAAGGGGCAATATTAATTGTACAGGAGTAAGTTCAAGTAAATATTGCATGCTTTCAGTTTCCCTACTGCTGACTTTGATAGACTAGCACCAACAAAGCAACCAGTCCCTATAGAAGGCTATTTTTAAATGTGCTCTACATGTCAAAAGAAAATGTAAAAAATTTCTAAAATTAAAGTCACAAGCTTTCCAACATAACAGAAAGTCTCATTTAGAAGAGAGAAGAAAAGTGGTCCTACAAAACTGAACAGAAAAGTTCCCCAAAAAATCTAATCATTATTTCACTTGTATTGCTTACTGTGAGAAGGTGTCTTACACAAAAGTCATGAAAACTGACAGCTGCCATTTAAAATAGCAAACATAAACAACACAGTCCAAAAAAACATCAAGACCCCAGAACATTAAACAGAAAACCCAGTCAAACAGTCCTGGATTTCTGTTTTCTCTAGTGGTCTTCTTTTGTCTGTTAAAGAAATTTTAAATTATGGTGAAATACGCCGAAGTGTTCGTGCTGGAGTCTGAAGGTCATATTTATCAAGGACATATAAAGTCTGTGCAACCCTTGCATCTTCATATACCACTCTGCTGAAGTGTGTAAACCTTGAAAGCCATTTTTGGGAAGGGGTGGAATAAAGGGAAATAGCAAGTGTGCTTCCTCGAACGCCACAGTCCCCAGTGAACTCTCGCCACCTTCCTCCTGGGACCAGGCCTACTAACAGCACTAGGACTAGTCAGACAGCAAAATAATGCCTGCTTGTAACTGTTCTCAAGATCAGGGCCATAGTAATTATTTCATCTCCAGCTTCTTTTTGAACTGCCAGTTAATTCATGACTTCTTAAGGACATCTTTGGAATCAGATTGTCAGCTAACTCAAGAAAGACAGTTTAAAAGCCACCAGAGGCAAAGCCTTTTGCTTGAATGAACCCGAAACTAGGAAGCTATTGGAGACAGCGCCTCTTGTTTCTCTGGAAACTCATGTCCCAAGCACTCCTTACAACTGTAAGCACACTAATTTTTAAAGGAAAATATTATTGTAGCCATCTTGAAAGAAAGGAGTTAGGTAAACAAGGGGATTTCCTTGCATTTATAAATATGATAATAAAGCTAGGAGGGTTGTAAGCAATCATTAACAAATTCTTTACCCAAGACAGGATTGAGTTCATTCATCCAATAAGGCAGTGTCTTACGAAAAATCTACTTTTTCTTTTACCATGACCTAAGTAGCAGTACTGTTACAGATTTTGCAGATAATCTGCAAAATAAAATGTCTTTTTTTTTTTTAATAAATCCCATCATTTCCCTAATTTTCCTGTAGCATTGTATCACCTCCAACAGCAGAACAGAAGCCATAAAAATATTTACTAAGATTATATGCTAGTTATGCTTTGCTCAGTTAACTTGATGAAATGTATGAAACAAACCAAAATGCTCAACTGGGGGGATACGTTCTGTTACCCACCAAGAGCTACTTAGTTGTGCTCTTAGTGGAGAACTGAGTGTGAATCTGCTTCTGCTGTTGAATAACTTTGGTCAGGTAACTCCATGTATCTCGGTCTTAGATTTTCCATTACAAAATGGAGTCCAAACAAACTTACTTCATAAAATAATTGCAGATCTCATGGCTTCTTTCTGGTGATACTAGTGTACAGTAAACTAGAGAAGGAATTTAAAATCCACTGTTTTGTACATCTGCACAATGTTTATGTGCAGAGCATGTGAGGTAGCTTACTGCCACGTGCCTCCTGGAAAAAAAAAATGCTTGAAACAAAGGCATTCTTACTGTCCACTATGGAGGTTCACAGTGGATCTCAGTCCAGAAACAAATTCCTGTCTTTGGTTACAGCCCATTAGCTTCCCCGAAGAGGTAAAACCGCTAGTGCCTGCATACGATTATTTAACATCCGCTGCCAAAATGACAAGGTTGCAGTCCACAGAATAGGGCATTTCCCCGAAGTATATTATAGCCCTAAAGGCCTCTGCAGCTCTGGCTTAACAGTCAAGATATCACAGCTTATCACACTGCAGCTACTCAGGTGCACTACAGCCATGGCTACTTATACATTCTTTTGAAGCCACAATCTAAAGTGTATTAGCTTGAATCACAGTAATGCCCCACCCACCACAAAGGGTCACAACTGCAACAGTCTCAAGAGATGAACATCAACCAGCGAGCTACAACACACTAACTGCAGTAGCTGACTCACCTGAGTGTGTTTCCATTTGATCTTTTGCAAAATAAGCCACAAACCCTTATTCAGTGGTTTCACAAACCTGCAGCTTCTGCTTAATCTGCAGAACATCTTTTAGATTTATACTCAACCTTTTTTTAAAAGATCTATTTATGGATATATTGGAACAAGTGCCTTCTATCTTCTGATCTTCCATCACCTCTGTATTTGTATGCTACACTATGGATTTGTATAGTACAAACAAATTATATTTCAACCCTAGAGAAATTAAATACATTTTAAATCCCTCATTATAAGACATTTTTCAGACCCTGAAATACTCTTGTAGCTATTTAGTCCCATTTTAGTTTCAGACTCTTCTACAATTAGGAGGGACAATCTTCTGTAATAACCTGGAAAGCAGAGAAACTGAGTTCCAGACAACTGGAAACCCTGTGTGTAAAAAAGCAGTTGAGCTGTTAGAACGAGCAAGCCTCAGACTACAACTTCCGGCATACTTTGTATCTATCTTCGGAGTTCTGATAGTGACATCTAAATGCATCTTCCTCTCCTTTTAACTTCGTGTTAGGGATGGCCTTAACATAATTCAAACCAAACCATGGCTGCAATTTTATTATTACATACAAATGAAGCAGACAAAGAGCACTGACTGGTGCTGAGCCGGCTACACTTCGTAAAAAATGTTTTGGCACAGACTATTATATCTAATGTTGTCTACATTTTGCAACAGTTAAAAAAATCCAAGAGGTAAAAAACCAGGTAGCAGTACCTAGTCTTTGTGAGCTTAGTATTTTCACTATTACTTACAGCCTAGGTGACAATTTTGTGTTGTAACACCTGCAGCAGAGAGGACCAAAACAAGAGTCAGTTCTAAACTCTCAACCATCAACTTGCAATTCATCTTCAGCTTCCTAATTAGCTGCACGGTATCCACTGTGCAGGCCTCACAATGTTGTATGCAACATAATATTCAAATACCATTCAAAAGGTAACATTTTACAAATAAAGAATATTGCTTGCTGAAAGCCTTTCTGCTCCTTTCTAGAAAACCTGCACGTACATACCTTCCATGGGTGTTCTGGAAACTGAAATCCTGCATAAACATATCCTAGGTAGTATAATGTACATAGACAACTGCCAACTATATGACAAAAAAAGATAAAGCCTCTCTTATCTATCTAGGTACTAAGAGCAATTAACAGGTACACATATTGCTATATGGACTGCCTGGAAAATGACTCAAAATGAAAGCAACTCCCCCAAACACTATTGGCCAGAAACACTCTGGCTAGGATTAGCAATTGCAAAATGCTGGTAGAGTTATAATTAGCTTGATATAAGCACTGAAACTGAACTCTATTAGTGTGCATTAATGAGATTTCCAAACAAGTGGCACAGAAGGAAGGAGATAAATAACATTCTACAGTACCTTGGCTCATCATCAAAAGGTACTCCACACTGCATCTGAAAACAGCTTCAGCTTGTCCTTAAGAGCAAGTCTGATCTTCTTTGCTAATGCTAGGAGCCCACCATGCTCAGGGTTACATCGGAGAGTGAAACAGGATGCTCTCTGTGTCCAGGCCCAAAGATTCGCATGTGTCAGCAGTGGGTCACGCTGGACTTTTCTATGGGGCTATTCAAGCCCTCACAGCTATCACCCTGCAAGCTGAGGTCATGCAGGCCTGATCTACCTTTGCTGACAAGCCGAAAACACGCTCCCATCACTCTGATTCTATCACTGGTCCTATGTAAGAGTGTAGGAAAATACAGCAGGTCTTGAGATGGAGGTGGGACAGCAGACTTCACTTTGTAATACAGATTTCTTCCTTCTCTCAAAACCTGATCCACCATCACAGTTAATATTTCTAAGAAAATAATTAACATGTACAATTTACAAAACCTCTTTGTATTGTAATGCATAGACCTATTTCCTATAAATTTGGCTTAATTTGGTTCTGATTCCTTTCAAAGCTTAAAAATGGGACTGCATAATAGCTTTCCTCCAAATTTTGGGTGATGACAGCCCAGAGTTTCTTGTAGTGAAGAAAGTAAATAACTAAACTGAAAAGGAATTATGTTACTTGACTCACTGCTGTGATTGCTATAGATAAGAGTTCAAGGATAACCCAGTATTTGCTAAGCTTCAAAAAAATAAAGTCTCTAAGGTGACCAGAAACAAATATTGACTGTGAGTTAATGAGCTCTTACATGTTAGACTGGACACTATTTCAAGATACTTGGGCATTTCCTATATGGTTCCAGAAAGAATCCAAGGGAAAGTACAAATACTAACGACAATTTTCAGTGATTGTTAAATATTCCTGCAGTGTTCTCCAGAAGTCAAGTTCCAGATCTAACAAAAACTGCAATAACAAAAAAAGAAATAAAAAAGCCAACCCCTGACTTAAAAGAGAGTAATGAGAATGAAACATCCCTGTTGCCCTGTGTTAAAATCTCTTTCTTGTCTTTGTGGGAGTTAACTTTAACAGACTATAGATGCCAGAACCAATTGCTTCTTAAATTTTATGTTCAGTGCTCTGGGGAAAAATACACTGATATTTAGCTTGTGGAAAGCAGAACCCACAAACTTGAAACAAAATTAAAGTTATGTTGTGCTAGACTTTGGAGCTAGGATAGTCAACGCAAAGATCATCACCCCTTTACAGGACAGGCTAATTCTCACAGTGACTTGCTTAGAGACATAAATAAAGGCGATGTGAGACTCAACCAAGGGTTTGGTTCAGAACTTTGAGTTGCAGCCCAGAGCATAACTTCAGACAATGATTCATCAGCTGTTATTTGTTTTAAAGTAACTTGCTATTTTTATTCTAGCTAAGGATAAAAGAGATACTTTTCTTAGGAATATTTATTTTTGAAAGGTCTGTAACATTCTGTCACTGAAAAACCTGTGATAGAACTGTATTTGTCATATCAAAACTAAAAGTTATGATGAAAAAGAAGCGGTACCATTCGAACCATCATCTGGATTTGAACACATGAATTTTGAGGCAGGAGCAGCTGACACTCATGCAGTAGAGGCCAGCACAGTTTCTTCATATGCATACAGTGCCAGCAGTAGTACTCTTTCTACAAAACAAGCAATTAATTTATAAAATCAGTGTACTGGGTTTGCATAGGCAGGTTTTAGTAACGGGGCACAGGGGTGGTTTCCGTGAGAAGCTGCTAGAAGCTTCCCCTATGTCCAATAGAGACAACGCAGCCAGCTCCAAGATGGACTATCTGCTGGCCAAGCCCAAGCCCAAGCCCATCAATGATGGTGGTAGCACCTCTGTGGTATCATATATAAGAAAGGAGAAAATAACGGCACAACCACAGCCAGAGATAACATGTGAAACAACTCTGCAGACGGCCACGTCATTGAAGAAGGAGGGGGAGAAGGTGCTCCAGGCACAAGAGGAGAGATTCCCCTGCAGCCCCATAGTAAAGGCCGTGGTGAGGCAGGTTGTCCCCCTGCAGCTAATGGATGATAATGGACGAGCAGATATCCACCTGCAGCCTGTGGAGAACAGAACACTGGAGAAGGTGGATGCCCAAAGGAGGCTGTGACCCTGTGGAAAGCCTGTGCTGGAGTAGGCTCCTGGCAGGTCCTGTGGACCTATGGAGAGAGGAGCAGGTTTGCTGGCAGGACTTGTGACCCCATGGGGGACCCATGCTGGAGCAGTCTGTTCCTGAAGGACTACACCCTGTGGAAGTGTCCCACACTGGAGCAGTTTGTGAGGAACTGTAGCCTGTGGGAAGGACTCACTTTGGAGAAGTTCGTGGAGGACTATCTCCCCTGGGAGGGACCCCACACTGGAGCAGAGGATGAGTGTGAGGAGTCTGAGGAGGAAGGAGTGGCAAAAAAACCCATGTGATGAACTGGCCACAACCCTCATTTTCCATCCCCCTGTGCTGCTGCAGGGGAGGAGGTAGAGAAAAACTAGAGTAAAGTTAAGTCCAGGAGGAAGGGGGGGGGGGGGATGAAGGTGTTTTTAAGATTGGGGTTTATTTTTCATAAGATTGGGGTTTACTCTGCTTTGTTTAGTAATAAATTAAACTGATTTCCCCAGCTCGAGTCTGTTTTGCTCATGACAGTAACTGGTGAGTGATCTCTACCTGTCCATATCTTGACCCACAAGCCTTTTGTTATATTTCCTCTCCCTCCATTCAGCTGGGGAGAGGGGGTGATAGAGTAGCTTTGGTAGGCATCTGGCATCCAGCCAGGGTCAACCCACCACAGATCAGGCCCAGTGTCTGCAAAACATATAGCTCTGCACCACTGTGAAACAGTTCTTCAGAAAGTTCTACCTGCAAAGCAGTTTCTTAGAAACCAAATAAAAATCAGCTGTTGGTAATCAAAGGTGGATGGCAAATAGCTCCCCAAAAGACAGAACAATAACGTAAGAGCAAAGCTGAAACAATGACAACTTTCCACACTTGTCACAGCTTCAAAACTGAGGTTCAGCTGAGGCTGAATCTCAAAAATGAATATTTATTCACAGAATCACACAGAATTGTGTGATTGACTATATGTCAGTGTGCCCTACGAGACTCTCAAATTCCTTAGTGGGATTTTCTCACAATATATTTCATGGTTTTGCACTAAATGCACCACGGAATCAGAGCTTCAGTTGTAACAAGGTATTTGTAAGAATTCTTAACTATATATTTAAACTACATTTTCTGTTTCTAGATGAGAAGGGGAATACTGACTACAAAATGAGACCATAGGGCTGGGAGTAGATAAAAGTCACCAGAGGACAAATGGTTCTTTCCAATTAAATTAGAATAAAATGGGTACCTAGATACTACTATAACCTCTTATGCTTTCTCATTGAAGCCGCCAAACAGGGATGATTACTGACAATGCAAGCGCAAGCCTCAGGAATATGCAGATGTAGCTTTTTAAAAAACCCCACAACTCCCACTAGGAGTATGAGAAAACTTAGATCTACTTAGTACAGCGGAACCACAATTTTATTCCGTTTCATGTTACATTATGTCTCCTGGATGCTAAAATAGGTTTGCTGTTATCAGTGTCCCTAACAGAGTTCCCCAATAAAAGACAAAAGATGCCAAAGGAAGATATTAAATCATCCTGTGGAGAAGTGAACCTCAAATGTGTAACAGGAACACATACAGCATAGAAAAGAAAAATTTCTATGGGAAAAAAAATCTATTCTTTTTTTATCACATAAAGAATTAAAATACACATTTGAAATCCTCAACTCAATCTTTGCTTAACCACGTTGTTGTGCCCAGGCTTGCCAGAGTGCATCCCACTGTCTCTGCTTTCTGAAACACAACTTTTTGCCCAACCACAACACTCTGGAATTTTTGTCCACACTTCTACAGTAAACAAAATTGATACCCTCCTGCCATCTAGTGGCTAAAACACCCCCACACCAAACACCACCAGCAGATGTTAATTCAAAACTTATTCAACTCTTCCCCCCACCAACATTAACTAAGTCATAGAACTTTTTCAAATAAAATAAAATATGTAGAAAATAATTCCCCTAAACTGTGGTGCAGCGAGAAACGCCTGCCCACTCCATGGCTTGTTCTGAGCCTTGGGGCCTCCATGCTAAAGCAGGCTCACAGAATTCTCGGGAGAGAAATATGCTGTAGTGAGTAAGATTTTCACTTATTTTTACTTACTGCTCTTGCTACATAAATCTCCAGTCACAGCCAGAGTATCATGAATTGGAGCTGTGAAGCTACTGGAAACATCAGGTCTTTCTGCAGAGCTTTGAATTCAGTTTCTTACTGCTCTGTTCTCTTAAAAATGGAATCATTAAAATGAGTGTGCTTATTTAACAATACAAGATACTTGCTTTCCTATTGAGCTTATATATTTTAAGCAATAATAAATGAAATACAAAATAGAATTTCATTGAAAGTACTGCACAGCTGGTAAAATCTGGGTTGCTAAAACTAAACAAGGGACCATAAAATTGTAGTCAATCTAAAGCCTTCTAGGTATCTTATTTTACAGGTATTAATTTCATGTTGCCAAAATGAAGCCTTGGCAATCAAGACACAGAACCATGCTGGTTCTAACTACATCTAGCCTACTATCTGATACTGACCAGTAATGAGTTTTAAGAAAATAAATGAAAGAAACTGGATACAGAATATATTCCCACAGAAACCTGATTTAAGAACATCTGGCACCAAAGATTTCAACATTAACATTCCCAATGGACTTTCCTTCCACAAATGCATCTAATCTCTTCTGAACTCATCTAAAATCTTGACATCTGCGTATCTTGTGACTTTAAGTTCTACAATTGCATTCTGCACTATATGAAAATTACATCTTATCTGTTGTTTTAAACCTACTGCATGAACATTTCACCAGATGTCCCCTAGATATCCTGTAAGGCACAAGGAACAATCATTCTCTATTCACTTCCTCCTCCATTACAGTCATGATTTTAGATCATACCCCATCTTCCTTCATCCTCTCACATTCCTCTCCTATCTTCCTTCAGGCCAAAGAGTTTTAGTTTCTAAAACAAAGAGCTTGCCACTGTGCTTGGATTTTTAAGACCTTTTCTGTCAGTCAGCTCATTCCTCTTTAGGCAATCATCACCTTCTTCAAGAAACTCCGATAGATTTCTCACACTTTCTTTTTTTTTCTACAAAACCGAAATTGAATCTTCTCGATTACCTCATATTTAATCTAAGCAATGTTTTACTTCTAAAGAAAAATGTTTCAAATTGTAACTTCAAGGCGTTCCTAAAAGATGAATGCCTCAAACTGATGCACAGCCAAATTATTTGAAGAATTTCTTACAGAAAAAAAAGGGATAGAAACGCTGATTCTTGCCTTTCCTTCAGGAATTATTAACTTTGAGTTGCATAATTTAATAGTGTTATTAGCATATCACCTTTTATACAGAAGGCCAAACCCACATATTTTATAGTATCAAAAAAACTTGGAAAAATGTTTGGCGAGATTTAGAAACAAATGTTACGTTGACTATTTTGCATGACATGATTCTGTTAAAATTAATCATACACATACACATCATAAAATATATTTGAGGAGTGATAAAATGAGAAAGTAAAGTGATTTGAGTAACAACACATCATGTTTTCTAAGACTAAAGCATCTTCACTTCTCTTACACATCTGTTACCCCCATTAGGCTCATATAACAAGCAGCAAATATAAAATTATATTCTCCATGTACTTTCTCTGAATTATACCGTTCACTTGAATGTGAATATCCAATAGCTAAAAAAAAAAATCAAAACCTCTCAGTAAATACAATAGTCTTTGTAGTAAACACCTCCAATGAAATCTCTCTAAATCCATGAAGTTCACAATGTGAAGTAGCCATTTGCTGAGTTTCAATAGTATTTGTAAATTTTGCTTGTTCATTTTTCACCTTTTGCATTTTCAGTCACATTTACCTAGTGTTTTCAGGAGTACAGACAAGCAGTACATAGTTCTTGCTTCCTGTACATTTAATGGAAGTAATCTAAGGCTTCAGTGAGACTACTATGTTTTAGAATGAAAGGCTTTTGATTTATTCTGTAATGGGTTGCTGAAGACTCAGTGAAACTTCTTTGTGCTACAACCTAGATGGCACATCCAGGCTTTAAACTAACTTAAATAGTCAGCAGGGGATTTCAATGATGCAGGAGATTAGCTGAGCTGAATGCAGTAAAATAGATAATTAATGGCATATTTAATTCCCAGCTCCATCAAAGGGCAATGTTTTAAACGAGGGACTGTAATTGATGCTAAATGAACTTACTGGTCTCTTGACTACCAAGTAAAGCTAATGGGAGATACTGTAGGTCTCTGTAGAGGAAGATATTTTAAAGACATGCTCTGTCATACAGACTAGATACATTGAACCTATACAACATAAACTATCTCCCCTATTCAGACCACCTATGACATGGTGGACATGGCAAACTGAACACCAAAACCGCATTAGGAGGGTAGTGTGACAGGTGATACAACAATAGCACGAATAAAAGTAGTGACTTACTTTCCAAAAATTGAGTATCTGCTACTTCTGTCCGGCCTTGCATCAACTACATCGCTGTGATCTTCATCACCTCCCTTTTGGGCAGAGCTATCAAGATGCTGATCACTTGACATCTACAAATAAAAGTATAAGAATGTAAAAGTCCCTCAGTGTACACTCATTTTAGAAATACTTCTATAAACCAAAGAAACCAGATACATGCAAGGTTGTTATTTGGTTATACTGTATAACACTTTATCAAGTAAGAGTGACTATAGATCTGTGGCCCTGAATTAACATGACGTCACACATGCTCAGCTGTCCTTGTGGCAGTTACCCCAAATGACTTGCCTAATACCTCTCAAAAATGCAGGTAACAACAAAAATAAAAATCTTTTTATAGTGAAATATCATTAATTCCTATAATTTTTTTTCATGCTCTAGAAAGAAAGCAAGGACAACTAACATCAATATATTTGTAACTGTAATCCTGTCCAGTACTAAGATGCCCAGAGAGCTCCTGTGTTTTCACTGGCATATAGACAGTCAAACATGTGTAAGAGAAAACTCCCTGTATTACCTTCCATGGATGGGATCTTAGGTTTTCATTTCTCTGTTTTGTCTAGATCAACACTTAATATGAATTTTATATCCTTCTCATGATTAATATATAGAAATTAATATATACATATATACCTTAATGTATATACTATATACTTTTTTATATAATGTATACACATTATATAATTAATAAATACATGCAATTGTTAGGCAAAAAACCCCAGTGTTTCTCAGAAATCAAAAGGTATTTTCATTATATAAAGCAGCCTATTACACAAATTGCTGTATTTCAGCCAGTATTTTGTTGTTGTTGTTGTTACTCCAGGGTGAATTGAGAACATCTTATCTCAAAGGTGACATAGGACACCGCTAGACAACAAGGCTGAGCTGATCTAATGACCTCTCCTGTTGAAAAAAAAGTCTCTCTTCTTCCTTGTACTGAGCTGCCCGCGCAGGAAGTTTTTTTACATCATTTATCTGGCACAAAACCACAATAAGAAAGAAGTAATTTTTCTTATAGTGCAATGACCTGCACCAGCTCAGCGTGGTCAAGAAGAGGAACACAGACGGCAGCGTGGGGCCCCCAACTTCACTGGTGGGGGGATGTATTGAGCCACCTTGTCCAACTCCGGCTCCATGTTTTCATGCGGAAAAGCAGCAGCGATCCTGCCCCTTCCTCATTTTTAGGCAGATTAAGGTTGCTTTCATAATGCATTTATTCAGAAATGTACATGCTCACATCTAGCTTGAGAACCACCCTGGTGACCCTGCAGCAGCTCGAAGGCTGCCAGCTGGGCCCTGCGGCTACATGGCCGCCAGCACCACGCCAGCCAGGCTCCGGGACGCTGCCTGAGGTTTTTAAGCTCCCCGAAAGTAACAGCAGCTCCTGAGAGCTGTGGTCTAGATTCGGCTTTAACAAACAAATAAATTTTAAAATTATCTTTAAAAAAAAACAAGACTCGAAAAGCGCGCAGGCCGCAGGTGGGCAGGGAAGCGGCCAAGGAGAAGCGCTGGGGCAGCCCCGGGGAAGCAGCCCCACACCAAGGAAGGCGCAGCCCCGACTGGAGGAACACAGAACCGCCAACGCTACACACACCGCAAAACCCACTGCCCACTCCCAGGAAACAGCTCTGCGGCCAGCACGGCCACCTAAGGCGCCCGCGTGCCCGCGGTTGAGGGAGACACGCTTCCTCCCACCTCTCTGCTGCGGACGTCAGATGAGAGCAGGGAGCTGGGTGCCGGGGCAGCGGGGGCAGGAGAGGAGAAGGCGCGGGGGAGCGGCCCCTCTGAGAAGGAGTCGTGAGGCGGGAAGGCGGCGGCCGAGCCTGGGGAGAGAGCGGCCGGCAGGACGCGGAGAGGCAGGGGGCTGGGAAGGGACCGGGACCGGGGGCTTGCCTTGACGCTGGGCTCCGGCGAGGCAGAAGCGAAAGCGAAAGCCGGCCAGCAGTGGCGCGACGGGGGCTCGGCCGGCCTGGGCTTGTCCCGGCGGGGCCGCACCTCCCGCCTGTCCCCGGCGGCGCGGCCTCGGCTTCGGCTTCGCCCGGGGGGTTGTTGTGCGTTTGGCGGAAGCAAGGGCTCCTCCCGCCCCGCTTCCCCGGTGTCTGCCCTGGCCGAGGGGTCGTACGCTGCCCCCGGGCCCGCCTCGCTTTCCTGGTAAAGACGGCTTCATCACAGCAAAAAGCAAATTGCCACTTTTGAATAGCTGTGCGCCACCACACCCCAGCAAAAGAAGAGCCTTAAGTTTCATGGTGACACGAGATTGTCTAGATCTAAGGAAATTTTTTCCCTTATATAAACTTCAGTGGCATTTCCTTATCTTTCCAATTATTCAGTGTGTTGCATCTCTGCTAATTGTGATACCCTACTGTGTAGCCGTTGAATCAGGCCCAGCAGTCCAGTACAGGGACTGAAGATCGGCACAGTCTTGCTAATTACTCCTGGTTGCAGGCTCCAATCCTGCAAAATCATACACCTACCCAGCAGTGCGTGGTGTTTAACATTCACTACCTGAAGAGATTTACATCAAAGTGACATTTTTCAGTGTAACTGCCTCATAATTGGCACAAAACACAGGCATGGTAACAAACAGCCTTTGCTTCGCTACAGGTCACTGCTTCGATGGGATGGAGGAGCGTCTGAAAGGCGCAGTGGCTCTTGCCGTGTGTCTGCATGCAGCTGCTGGGGCAAGTCTCTGCTTCGTGGGATTATGCCTGTAGCTCCTGGCTGGATACGTAACCAAAGTTTTCTCCTGAATATCAAACTAACAGAATCCCATGGCTCCTTTCATGCCATCTGTTAGCTGCTTCTTTTCAGGAAGACAGGACCACTTACAAATCTGTAATGGATCATTACAGACAATAGAGACAATGGATATGTATAGATCTTCAAGTAAATGCGTGGAGAGGACATGAGGGAGACTGTGCCGTCACTAGCAATGACTGGCAGTGGCACCTGAACTTCAGAACATCCAAATATGCTTTCCTGACAATGTGTAGGTGGGTTACCCAGGAAATCCAGAAGCTATTTGCCAGCTGTGACCTTCTATATCTTGATGAAACTGTTTATCCACTGCCGTCTGGCCCCAACACCAGAATTAGCAGACCTAGAAATGGCTTTTTTCTAGAAGTCATTGTACTGCTGTTGAAGAAGTGGTATTGTATCTGATAATGCCTGTCAATTTTTAAGAGTTTACTAACAGAGTCGTGTGGGGAATTTCTGACTCAGCTGATGAACCCCCGATTTCTGTTTTCCTGTTGATTGCTGGCATTCACAAAGAGAAAGATTGATGCCTCAGTGTGCTGCAATACCTTTCTTTCCTACATGTTAGATTAACCAATTTTAATGCATTATAAGGTGCTAGATTTTTCAGAAAATCTTGCTTGTTTTCAAGTAATAAGTAAGACAAATTAAAAAGATAGAAGTAAAAGCAAAAGTAGAAGGAAGTATCTTGCTTCAGGGCATAGAGTAATTGCTACTTGGGGAAGGGTCAGGAAAGAAAAAAATTTCTCATGTACAGTATTGCACAGCTGGCTGTATGCATTACTGGGCAGGGGAAGAGCCAGCGACATGATACCTATAGCATTGCCATTCCTTTTCTTAACCCGGAAGACTAAACCTACTCCCTAAAAACATTCATAATGAAGCCTTTGACTGGATATTTGCATTGTAGGAAATAAGTGTTTAACTACCGCAAAAGCAGCTGCAGGACGACAGTGGAGTGTGCCTTTGGGAAATTGAAAGGTAGATGGCAGGTACAAACTAGAAGGCTTGAGGCAACTAAATAGTACCTGTCTGGAATAATAACTGTGTGCTGTGTTCTGAGCAGCATCTGTGAAAACAAGGATGGGGCTCTGCTGAGACCTGGGAGGCAGGTGTGAGGATGCTTTCAGGGTGCAGGATTTGAGTGACTTGCAAGGTGTTCCCTAAATGATGGTAGTTAGAATTTTATATTTCTTAAAGCACATTTCTTAAAGCTTTTGGCGTAAATCATAGCACATCCTCACCAGTTCTTTCTCTGCTTTGTAATGGTGATGCCTTCTTGGCTTCTTGGTTCTTCTTTCCATTTCTCTCTACTCCTTGCTTTCTCTTTCTCTATTGGAAACATTTGCAAAATCCCCACTCAAGTTTTCCTGGCCCTGGCAACAAAGGGAATGTGTAAGCACAAAGCCATTTAGTCGTGAAATGTAAACAGTTGTTGGCTGGTTTCCAAAACAGCAAAGATGTCTAAAGCTACTGTAGAAGTTTGGAAGGCAGTCTCTTGGAGGTTTTTCTTCAAGTCTTGTTAAGATCCTGGTGTTGCTAAATCTTTTCCACCTTTCTTTTGATATTTTTGCAAGTTGGATTTGCTGCTGTGCTAAATTTGACTAGTATGGAGACAAACGGCCCTGAGCCCAGGTAACGAATTAATCACGTGGTTC